>CAUYSK010080428.1:0-43482 GCA_963575035.1 Avahi laniger | reverse complement strand
AATTGGCCCTTTTTACAGATGCTAAATTTAAGCAGTGGCTTCAGGTGGCGATAACCTGTTTTCTCCATTGCAAAGTGACATTCCCCTCCTCCTCCACCTTATAAGGGCAGATTATCTACTGGATGATAACTTGTACTTTGGGCAAAATAACTCCTGGGTTTAAGAAGAACAAAAAGTAAATCAGAAACTATTTAGAAATTAACAAAATGAGAGCACTGCATATCACAAAGCCAGAAAAATACAAAAATGACAGCAAAAATTAATTTATTTTTAAAAATCAGAAATTAATGAATCAGTAAAAAATAGATCTGACCAATAAACAAACCAAAAGCTGTCCCTGGAAAAACAGATAAATATTTAGCAAGTCAGACTGAGAGGAAAAAGAGAAAATACGCATATAAACAACAGGAGCTACGTGAAAAATTATAAGAGAAAAATGTGTTCTAGAAAACATGGTGAAATTCTGAAAAACTATAAATGACTAGATTGGCTCCAAAAGAAAACACAAATTAGTCAATATGAGAAATTCATCTATCAAAATTGGATAAATAAGCAAAATTAGTCTATTAATGAATGAACTGAGAACCCAGATATAAAGCCATCCTCATATAGCCATCTAATCTTTGACAAAGCAGACAAGAATGTACATTGTGGAAAAGAATCCTTATTCAATAAATGGTGCTGGAAAAACTGGGTAGCCACATGTAGAAGACTGAAACAGGATCCACACCTTTCACCTCTCACAAAAATCAACTCACAATCCGTAACAGACTTAAACCTAAGGTGTGAAACTATTAGAATTCTAGAAGAAAATTTTGGAAAAATTCTTATAGACATTGGCCTAGTCAAAGAATTTATGAAGAAGACCCCAAAGACAATCACAGCAACAACAAAAATTGTACAATACATTTATGTTTTTATTTGATTACTGTCTCCCACACCAGAATTCAAGCCCCAGTGATGACCAGGAATGTGTCTCTTTTGTTCATCACTATATCCTCAGAACCTGGAATAGTATCTTGCATAGGGTAGTGATCAATAAATATTCATTGAATAAATGAATGAGTGAATGAGTGAGATTGAAGTGATAAGAGAGCCACATTACCAAACATGTTCACGGATTTATAAAAAAGATGAAATTTATTCCTTAGTAAAGAGTCACATATACACAGATTTTAATCAATAGATACAATGATTACCTTTGTATAATATGTCAGGATAATTGTCATGCAGCATTGTGGAATATGTCTCATTGCAAAGTGATCCCAAAGTTTGAGATATCAGTTAAGAAACTACTGTCACAGTGTAGTAATTAGATTATAAAATATTAAATTAGAATTTAGCAAAAAGGATATAAAAGAGAAGATTAATTTAATTAATGATAACAAGTGTATAAATATATATATAGTTATAGATATAGATATATATAATTTGTCTGTGACTTGTTTTCCAGTTTAGAAATTCTTTCCTCTGCTTGGCCTAGTCTATTATTGAAGTTCTCAATTGCATTTTTTAAATTTGTTCATTGAATTCTTCAGTTCTATAATTTCTGTTTGGTTTTTGGTCCTGTTTCATATCTATCTGTTAAATTTCATTCAGCTTATGAAATATTTTTCTGATTTTGTTGAATTGCTTATTAATGTTCTCTTGTATCTTACGGAATTTCCTTAATTCCGTATTTCAATTCCTTAATTTCAATTTCATTTCTGACATTTCATAGATTTCCTTTTCTTTGTGCTGTTACTAGAGAATTATTGACTTTCTTTGGAGGTGTTATATTTTCTTGCTTTTTCATGTTTCTTGTGTCTCTATGTTGATATCTGTGCATTGGGTGGAACAGTTCACTTCTTTCAATTTTATTGAGCAGCTTTCATAGGAAAATACTTTTTCCTGTAGATGTGTGCTATAGTATCAGTTGAGTAGGTACTTTGGTTTCGTTGTGGGTAGTATACTCCATGTACGATTTATTTAGCTGTATTCAACATCAGTAGTGTCTGAGAGTGCCTCAGAGACCTGTGCTGTGTTTTTCTGTGGAGCCTGTGGTGCAACTTTGGTGAGGACAGGGATCCTGAGTGGGATAGTTCTCAGTCCCTGGGGTGTCATGTTAGTGTAGGCAAGAGCTGTGCTGTTGGAGGCAAGAATGCCAGCAATTTGTGAGCATCTTCCTTTTTTTATTTTTTTTTTTTGCTAGAGACTTTGCAGGATAAACTAGAATCTCCACTCATAAAGATAAAATAATAGTGAGAAAACTCTTATATATACTTATCTAAAATACAAGGGTAATTGATTTAAGTATCATAAAAGTTATCTGATCAATATGAGTTTTGAAATACTTGAAACTATACTTGGCCATGTGAAATAAATATTTTAATGGAGATTAAAGATAAGCTAATCTTAAAGAATAATAAATTTTTGACATAAGAATATGTAATGGTATTTGAAACTTGGACTGAGGGGGGAGGGGGGCAAGGGCAACACATGTAACCTAAACATCTGTACCCCCATATTATGCTGAAATATAAATAAATAAATAAATAAATAAATAAATAAAATTTTTAAAAAAAGAATATGTAATGAAATGAAATAGAGTTTTGTTTGATGATCAGAAAATAATTCAAATTGAAATAATTTTCTATAAAAGGTGGAAGCTAGAGACTAAGTGGTGTGACAGACTCCAGACCAGGATGTTATATAATAATGGTAGAGTATTTTAGATTTTTTCTAGTATCATGAAAAGAACCTGAATTTTCCTAGATTTATCTTATGAAATTATTAATTTTAAAGGGGAAAGACTTACGAAAGAGATACTATTTAGAACATTGCTAGATATGATATAACACTATTATAGAAATTGTACTAAGGTAATCGGATCTTGGATAAAGGTGGTGATAGTGGAAATAAAAATGCAAGTGAAGTATTATGGACAGATAGAATTGACTGTACTTAAGAACCAATTCAGACTTGTTTCTGGAACTAGACCAGAATAAATATTGAGCATGGTTGACATTTTTTTCTCTTCAGCATGAGGATATTGATTTTGTATTCCATGTAAATTACATTAGGGATTAGAACTAATGAAAGTACTGAGAATAGCTGTATCTTTTTTTATCTCCAACACTTGGAACATTGAGTTTTGTAAAATTAATATTGTATTTATTTCTTAGATTTTGGATCAAGCTTAAAACATTTTAGATAAAGTTGTTGAGCTATCAACCTCTAAATATATTACTGTGTGTTTTCTACCTGTAAGACATTCACATTCTTAACCGTACCACAGTCACTTAAAATTAAGATAAGAATGTTATATTATCACATGTAATCTTCAAACTCCTATAAATATAAAATTTTTTCAAATAATCTAAAATAGTTCAGTTCAGAATGCCACATGGAATTTACTTATCACATCTAGTTGTCTTCATTCTAGAATGTTTTCCATACTTTTCTTGACTTTCATGACCTTTTTAAGATTACAGGCCATTTATTTTGCAGAATGCTAATCAATTTAAATGTGTTTGATGTTTTCTTCTGGTTTGATTCTGGGTGTGTATATTTGGCAGGACTATCACAATTATGCTGCATTTTCATTGCATCCTAACAGATGGTGAAGTTTCAGTCTGTCCCAGTTACTGATGAAATTCATTTTAATTACTTCATTAACATGGATCTTGACATGCTTTTCCATTAAGAAGTTACTCTTATTTACCTTTTGAAATTTATTAAACTGTGCAATTATATAATAAATAATTCATTATCAAACTTTAAATTTATTCATTATTTCTGATTAGATTTATGTTTTTATATTTTATGCTATAAATTGTAAATTGTTAAAATTACTATTTTTAGCTTAAATTGTCATAGATTTAACTAATGGTAGTTGTTTTCCACATCCTTTTGACATGTTGAATTTGAGAAATTTTTTACTTCCTGGAATAACAAGATGCTCCAGATTCATCTTGTACTTTTACTGCCCTAGTTCTCAAATCAGACATTTTCCCAACATTCCCTGGTTTGCTTATTAAGAAATATATGTACAATGCAAAATATATGTATTAGGTATGCTAAAGTGCTTGTTTCTCTTGGGATGTTGTTGGTTCCAGCCTGTTTTAGTGGTCAGAGCTTGAGAAATTTTTTGTATAGTATATATAAATATAAACACACACCTTTAGGCCTATATTTATTACTCTATCTGTTTGTCTATTGATCTATCTATCGATTGAAAACCACAAGTTCATTCTAATATCTCAATTCTAATTCAACCCCACAGGGTACATTTTATCCTTCCAGTTTCCACAGTTGTAAGTACTTTCTTGGGAAGTGAGATTCCTTGCTTATGTTAACTTATGTACTTATTTAATCAATTATCCATAGATAATCAATATTTTAGCTTCACTTTGGTCCTCCTGCATTGCATAAAATGCCCTTCTCACCTCACACTGGGCTACACCACCAGGTAGATGACTTCTTCTCCTAATCCAGGCTTTGATACTCTAAGAGAAACTACCCCTCCTCTCAAAAGCCTCATTGGCTCTGCAATCTCTCTATAAATAAAACCCCTGTGCAGACACTCTTTGTACTCTATTCTGAGATTTCTTTGTTCTTGGATATCATTTTCAACCATTCCAGAATCTAACAACCCATCACTGAGCTTTCAATTTGATAGAAATAAAATTTTATACCATACTCTTCAGTTTTCAAGACCCCAAAATGATGCAGCCTGCTTTAGGAAGAAATATCTTAATTCCTTAGCTATGTGCAACACAGTTACATTCTGTCTTCCCATATTACTGTTAGTATCTCTTCTATGGCATTTTGTCTTGTCTTGTAGCCATCAATATTACTTTCACCACCCTTAATCAATTGAAATCTCCTCTATGACACTGGACATGTCACAGATTTTGTAGTTTATTCTTTGTAATGTATTACACAATGACATATAAATAATGGAAGCTCACTTAATAACTTCAGTTGAGAACAGTTAAATATATTTACAAAGAGTTAATTTAACCATTGTATTCTATACGTTTTTTAGGAGCATTAAATAGACATAATATCTGGGTATATTATATAATGTGAGAATCTAAAAAATGCTATGGTTCCTTACTATGGGGAAAAGTGTAAAAGTATTTATATATTATATTAACCCACTGAAAACATTTTTTTCATACAAACAAAATATAAAACAATGCTCCAAAGGCAAATATTATCAGTTAGTTTTAAAAAATAAATAGAAAATAGTCCAAATAAATTGAAATGCAAATTTAATTAAGTGCTATGAAAATTTAAGAGAAGATACTTTTATGTTCTCAATAATAGGACAAATATGTAATTTTCTTTTGAGTTTGCTGTCTGTGTGAAATCTTTGGCAATCTATTTCAGATACTGTGGTACAATGGAGTTGAGTTTTAATAAATTTTCACACAGCATTTTAATTTAATGTGCATGTATCATCAGTAAATATTTGAGCTCATTATCAAAATAAATAAACATGACCTAATTATAATGATTAGCCATACTAAACTATAACTTAAAATATCATTTTAAACTAATATATATGACAGTTTATACAATATTTGAAAACTTGCTTTGACTCACAAATTTGTGTAATAAGTAAATAGGTATGCATAAGATGTTTGCACAAGAATTCTTTTCTACTAATGTATCTTTTTGAGTTTTGAATATTTATTTATATGGGACTCTCTTACCCCTAAATTCAAAGCAGGCTTTATGAAATATAAAAATAGTATTTATACTTTCTATATTTAAAAATATTTACATCAAAATAATAAAATGCTCATAGTGAAAAATTTCAAATTCTCCCAAAAGACAGTTAAACTAAATTTTCCCTTAGGGTGCCTATGTACCTTGAGTCTCTCTGTAATAAACTACAGCCTAACTTAGTATGTAAACAGACTGAAAGCCTAACTAGAAGTATACTTTTGTGTAACAACTACCTTAGACTCAGCCAATCACAGCTGAGCTTCAGCAAATCATAGGCTGCCAACTGATTAGACCATGTTCAAATAAAACAAACATTGAGCTGTAATCAATCATGACCAATCAACCTGTTAGGTTGGCATTTTTGCTGTGGTTATTTTAGATTTTTGGTTAATTTTTTACCTCACTTCTGTTTTCTGTCTATAAATGCTACCTGCCCACATGGTAGATCAGAGGTCTCTGAACCTCTTCTGATTCTGAGGGCTGCCCAATTCATGAGTCATTCCTTGCTCAATTAAACTCAGTTAAATTTTATTCATCTTAAGTTTTGCTTTTAACATGATATAAGGAAGAACAATAGTCCTTGCCTAACTTATTCCCATTCTTCTCTACTCTTTACCCTTGTTCCCCATGGGTAACCATATTTAATTATTTTACTTATTTCTTCTGGTAGTAACCGCCATGTCTTCAAACATTATATTTCTATTACCTGAAGAATTCATATTTTTATCTGTGGAAGAGAAAAGTGTTTACAATGTAAAAAGTTAGTCATTTATCTACTATAACCATACTTACCTACACACTAGAAATAGAACTAAAAATAAGTTTTTAAATGGTTACATGAAATTTATTTGAATGGCTCTTTGCCCATGAACTTGAAGTAGACTAATGGAAGTTGAGTTTTTCCACTTTTTTTTTTCATGAAGACAGAATGGAAAGAACTTCTTAATATATTATGTTAATCTATTTTTACTAGCTTGGGGGAGTATGTTATATGTCGTGTGATAGTTACTGGTGGCAGAGAAAAGGACAGTAGGCATTGTATAATATTGGTCTAGTAAATAGCATGGCCTTGCCCGAGGAAAAGGTCTGGCCTTTGCCACTGGCTACTGGGAAGTAATCTTTGGAATATCATACCTGATAGGAGTAAATTTGTTTTTCTGGGGTTCTTGAGTCATACTATATATGACTCTTAAAAATGTGATTTAGGGTGGAACTGGCCACATACTCGTAGGGTAGAGCCTGCTTACTATAGAAAGACCAAAAAAAAAAAAAGACTTAGGGACGGGGCTTTGAGCTATATATTAATTGACCTGAAGGTTGAGATCCATCACATAAAAGAATCAATCAAGCAAGCAATCATGCTTGCATAATGGAGTCCCAATGGAGTCTCTGAACACTAAGACTTGGACAAACTTTTCCAGTTGACCAAATTCTGCATATTGTTACACATCAATGTAGAGAGGGTAACATGTCCTAAATTCATGGGGAAAAGAAAAGAAATTTCTGTGTTTAGAAAATTCTCAGAGTCTGTCCTTTGTATTTCTTCCTTTGTCTGATTTTAATCTGTATATTTTCTGTAATTAGCTTTAACCATAACAGCTTTCAGTGAATCTTTCTAGTAAATGATTTAAAATGAGGGTGGTTTGGGGATTGTCCCTCCCCCCGTCGGTATTGCGGTTAGTATCATATGCAATGGCAATCTTGGGGATTTGTCTTCTCACTCTGTAGTTAATCCAACTGTTTGCAATATCACAGTATTGATATAAGTAGATAAGGACTACCAAAAATAATATCAATTACAAACTAATAGGAAAAAATTGAGAACTAAATGTAATTATTTTAACTCATTAAAATTGTCAGAAATATTAAGGAGATTAATTAAGATAAAACTTTCCATGTTCTTGCATTTAAAAAGATCATTGTAAATAATGGAGATTAATTAATTAAATACAGGAAGCAAAAGATTTTAATAAAATAGAATTTTTGACACTTTTGAAAATGGAGCAATTTAATTCCACTTTGCTGTAAAAAATGGAATAAATATCTTGCAAACATCAATTTTTAACAGTTGATGTATACAAATAAGTAACAAAGATATATACAACCAAAATTAAAGTCAGAAATTTAATTTATGGACTCTTAGCTGAATCAACTGCAAAAGAATGCTTCCGAAGGAAAAGGGGCTGAGGAATTTATACGAGGTCGGGAAAGAGACAGCAATAGACAGTTCAAGGTTTAAGCCAAAGGCCTGGCAATGAGAGAAAGCAGAATTACACAAGTACATATGGAGAAATAGGAGGCTGAGTGTGGATGAGCATGAGAGTGAGAACCTGCTGGAGGCCTCAGTTTTAGGAAGAGGGTCCCTACATGTTCATGGGTTTTACCAGTAGGAGCCTTACCAGTTCTCACAGGGAAGATCTCAGAAATGTCCTGTCACGGCTCTGGCAGAGAGACAGAAGAGTAATCATTTTTCAATATGCCCAGTGTGTTCTCTCCATAACAAAGGTCTGCTCTCCGGGACAAAAGACATAACCAGAGACTTATCCTCTCTGAGAGAAGGATGTTCCTTCCACTACAGTTTTCATGAGCATTCTTAATCTCATCACCTAATGAGAAAATATTAATAAAACCTATGTTACTGGAGAAATAATTGTGAAGGTCACTTCCCAGAGATATGGGAATAATAAAAAACTGAGATATAATTCCCAGATTATAGAAAGCTTCCCCTAAAATTTTACCCTAATACCTGTACCCTAATGTAATAATAATGTGTTACAGCTGAAAATGCTCCACATGGAAGACTTTGAGGAATAAGTAGGGATGCCCCAAATCAATAGGGAAGAGAAAAGCAAGGACACTAGTGGAATTTGAAGTGTCTATCATCAATGATTACAGCAAACATTTCACACAGTACAATACCTAGCCAGATTAATGTATACTCTTACACTAAATACATATCTAATTAATTTACTATTTCTCGCTACACTATATCTGGAGATATATATATGTATATATATGTGTGTATATTATATATATACATACATACATATATATTTATCAAGGCACACCAAAGTCAAGGGAAAAAAAAACAGTCTGAAGAGGAAAAGCAAGAATCAAGATCAGACTCAGAAGTGACATATGCAGGAATCATCTGACAGAGAATATAAAATAACCATATTCACAGGTACCCTATGAAGATATACAACTATGATATACCCATTATCATTAAGAAGAAAAAAGAGAAAAAGAAAAAAATACAGAAATCTGATAAACTGATCAACTCAAAATATATATTCTGACTGAAGTTAAATGGGAAAGTAAAAAAAATAAATAAATATGTTTATCATGTTAAGGGCTCTAATAGAAAAAGTAGATGGCATGCTAAAAGAGATGAATAATTTAAGAAGAAAGAGAAAGTTAAACAGATGATTTATTTGAAGTCATAATGCCTGATAATTTTCCAAAGTTAAAAAGTGACATCAAACCATATATCCCAGAAATTCAGCGAACACTAAACAGGCTAAATATAAACTAATCCAAAACACAGGCAAAACACTACACCTAGGCATCTTATATATAAACTCCGGAAAACTCAAGAGAAAATATTGTAAGAAGGCAAAGAAACAAAATACAAACACCTTACCTATAGAAGAATAAGAATTACAGCCAACTTCATGTCTAAAACTGTACAAGCAAAAAGGAAGTGAAGTATTTAGAATGCTGAAAGAAAATAAACAAAAAACTAACAAAAATGCCAACCTGGAATTCCATATTTATTGAAATTTTCCTTCAAAAATTCAGAAAAAATAAAGACTCAATCCAATAGTTAATAATTTATTTTTTTGAGCTGTTCTGTAAATCTAGATTCTCTGCACAACTAAAAGAACTGGATTCCTCTGTGTCATATTTCTACCTGTAATCAAATCAAACCTGTAATACACAGCTTAGGAATGGTGAGTGTAATATATAAAATTGTATTTCCTGTTAGTAAGGATGTCTCTATTTTTCATAATTCTTTAATCCTTTACTATATTTTCCAAACTTTCTCTCATACACTTCGGAATAGTTACAATGACATCTTACATGCCAAATTTAACATCTTTGATCATTTAAAAGTTTGCAGCATTTTCCATTATTAAAACATCTTTAAATTTGATTTTCTCAAGATTATCATGTTGGTATTTTCTTCAGGTTCTTAATTCCTTTCCACATCTGTTGCTTCACAAAATCCTTTTTCTCTGCTCACTCTACTGATGTTGAACTTTTACAAGGGTCTATGTTTGTTCCTCTTTTTGTACTACACATACTAATGTGTGATCTCATCAACAGTCGGATTCAATTAAAATATGTTATGATTCTGAAATGAATATTTCAAAACTAAACCTCTATTATGAGTTATAGAACAATATTTCTCATGCGACTACAGCAATAGACTAATCATAAATGAAATAAAATACTAATAGGAGAAAAATAATGTTAAGTCTCAAAAACACAAATCATTGCAAACTGAGATAAACTGATGAGTAAATATGGCTTCTGGCTTAAAAGACTTCACATTGAAGAAGGTTAATCAGGTTACATGAATACACTATTATTAAATATTAAGTGAAACCAGAAATATATTTAACACAATGGAGCTTCATAGATTAAATGTCAATGGAGTTTGTTTTTTATTGCTCTCTGTTTTGGCAAAGCTTCACCTTGGTTACCTATAAGAGGACATAGACCTTTTATAAATCTCCATATAATACAGATTTATCGAAGTTTCCCCAACCCATAGATTGCATGTGAGGCGGTGGAGGGATGGATTAGAATAAGACATATTGAAAGTAAAGAATTAGGAGCGAATTGCACTGACTAGGCAAAAAACAAAGAACATTTTAGTAAGTATAGATATCTCAAGACAATCTAAAAATACTTTGATTTTCTAAATTTTTGGCTCCATTTGAAAAATGAAGTGTTTGTGTCAAAAGGAAAGTTATAGAGATCCTGTTGTGTTTCATGGACATGAAAGAAAATTGGTGAATATCCTAGTGACATCCTGGGCCTGGGTCCAGGGAAAGTTTTTGTTGGTTCTAATAAAGGTAGATATTTAACTTACTTTAGAGACTGTATCTCTGGTGTTGAAGACTCTAAGTACAATGTCTGTGTGAGTTACCTAAAAAATTATATGGACCTTAAGATACAGGGGCTGAGCAACTCAGGTGCAAGCACACAATGTTAAGCATAATACTGAGAGAAAAGCATCTTTAATGGTGTTTTTTTACTTTAAAATCACCACATTGATCTGTGCTGGCAGTTGGTTATGTAGGATTTAGCTCTAGCACAGCTCTGATTTGCTGGCCAAATGTTCAAGTACCACATATAACAGCAGTACTATGTGTCAGTAAAAAGCAGTAACTGTAGCAACTATAATAAAGTGATAGACAATATGAATTTTCTCTTTGTTCTAAACGTTTGAAACACTGTTTGTACTATATATGTCTCTAAATAGAAGAAATTCAGCCTTGTAATAGATTTTTTTTCTTTTATACTGACAAATAGAGTCATTCATACTAGCTATGAATGTAAAATTAAAGAATCAGTACATGCCCATATATGGGGAATTTTGTTAGAGAAGGCATCACAGTAACTTTGCTTGGCCAGAGTTCAAAATAATTTCTAGAATGTTTGCCAAGTAAACATGGTGGTAAAGTGTAAAGAGTATGCTACTAGAGAGAAGGAAAACTTTTTTTTTGAAATAGAATCTCACTTTGTTGTCCAGTCAAGAGAAGGAAAACTTGAAGAAGTGCATTAAGGTAAGAAACAGCATGGTATATTCAGGGAATTAGAAGTTTAGTTGCAATATGTGCCTCAAAATAACAGTAAATATATTTGGCCAGGCACCGTGGCTCACACTTGGGAGGGTAAGGAGGGAGGATCCTAGCACTCTGGGAGGGTAAGGAGGGAGGATCACTTGAAGTCAGGAGTTCAAGACCAGCCTAAGCAAGAGTGAAACCCCATCTCAACTGAAAATACAAAACATTAGCTGAGCTCGGTGGCATGTGCCTGTAGTTAGCCTCAGCTCCTTGGGAGGCTGAGGCAAGAGAATCACTTGAGCCCAGGAGTTTGAGGTTGCGATGAGCTGTGATCTCATCACTTCACTCTAGCCCGGCAACAGAGCAAGACTCTGTCTCAAAACAAACAAACAAAATATATATATATATATATATATATATATATTTACTAAAGGTCTGCTCTTTGCTTGAGACTGATTTGGTGCTATAGATACTTGAATAAATATATATATATATGTATGTATATGAATGAGTAAATATATAAATAAAGATATATACTCAATGAATAAATGAGTACTTAAATTAACGTAAAGTGGGAAGGGGAGTGAAATAGATGAAAAATTTAAGAAAAGATTAATTCATGTATAAATTTTCTTGTAGACTGCACTAAGATAATTTGGTTTTACTCTATATAAATTACTGTTGAGTTACATTTTTTTCAAGTTTTCTATGAAGGCAGTACGGAGCACACCAGGTAGAAGGAAGACTATAGCAACAAATCCTCTAAATGCAAATGTTCTTTACAATTAGGGCTTGAATTTGCTTCTTAAAAAGAAATGACTAGAGATGAAGTTTATTTAAAATTGTAGAGGAATCACAAAAAGTAAAAATCACATCTTAAGAATCATCTTTTTGCATATTAAAATTCCTTAAATGAAAGTGAAATTTAAAATAATGCAATCACAATTTAAAGTGTTTTAAATAACCTCATTTATCTCAACATTAATTTCCTCATCTCATCATCTCAATTACATTTCCATTGCAAATAGCTTTACCTTGATGATTTGTAATCAATTTTATATTTATATTGTGATAACAAAAATTAGTGTTTTGATGACTAAATCACTTAATGCAATAATTTCACAACATAAATTTACATAATTGCTCTGACCAAAACATATTTGTATACACAGCTGGGGAAAAATTTTGTCTTTGATGGCAAACCTATTTTATTGTAATGCTATGCATTAACAATGACTTCTATTTCATTGAGACTGGTTGGGGTATAAAATGCCATACACACACACACACACACACACACACACACACACAGAGTCAATGTATGAGTAATCAATTTATAAAAAGTCAAATTTATTATTTGTGTATGTTATCAATACAAAGTCTTTAGATCTTTGGCATTGAAAGAAAGAAAATTTCAGATTCAAGTTCTCAGTGCACTCATAAGCAGTGTGTGTAACTTATTTTACAAGAATTTTATATCTTATTTGTGATGTAATAAAGAAATGCCATGATGAAATGGAATTTACATAATCATATGTGAATAGTGATTACTATGTACAGTTTCTTCGGATCAGAGATGGGATTTTATGTTTGATGCTCAGATTAATCATTATGGAAGATTAATCCAAAAATAAATTAGTGAAGTTCAATAATAGTAATATTATTATTATTCCCTTTTTATGCATGAAATAAAGGGCTTTCCAAGGGACTGAATAATTTTCTTAAGGTTTTAATGATTTTATATGATACTTTATTAATGAAAAAGATTTGATTTTAAGTTAAGTAGGTAACAAGTGTGTCACATACTGTCAAAAAGATATTTTCCTTGATCTGTAACTTCTAAATTAGTGCTAATGTCTTTGTTTCATTGTGTGATTAACTTTCTAAAATAGAAAAATAAAATTATATTTTGCTATCTGCGACTTATACTAAACTTGAGAACAAATGCCTTCAAAGTAAATAATTTTAATTAACTCTTCATGGAAACTAAATGTAATTATAAGAGGAAACATTAAAAAAAACTAGATCATTTTGATCAAAATTTAGTAATTCTGTAACACTGCTTAATTCCATAAAGCTTGTGATCAGCTTATTGGTAATCTTATGAAAACATTAGCATTCCATTTAGTCTTAGCCTCTGAAATATAAATGAAAGAACATCTTTAAGAATTTTTGACATGATGTGTATATTAAAATATGTGTAAAACATAAGCTTTCTATTTTCTATACGTTAAGGATGGACTCCAGAGAAACATTCTAACTGCAATTTTATAAGTTTGAGGCACTTATATTTTCTTCAGCAATGGTGGTTAATAGTTTTCTCCAGAGATGTATCTCTCGGGTATCATTTATGATACATTTTTAGAAACGTTGATTTTTTTCTTATGATTTAAGTTCATCTCCCTTTAAATTGCATTTTCTATGGTTTGTTGAAAATTAACAATACTTTTTATATGTTTTTGTTATTCCAACATTTTGTCAATGTCCTTGGATAATTATAGTAGTAGGTCAAGTAATAGGTATTTTGTGGGTTTTTGTTTTGTTTTGTTTTCAGTGTGAATGTAGATTTGTGTATGTAAGATTGTTTCTGTAAAAACACACACTTAGACCCTATCTAATTCTTACATTGCCATATTGAAAAAGTTATATACTTTCTTATTTTATTGCATTGAACAGAGTCTTCAAAAAGAATTTACATAGTAATTTGGGGCATCTTTATTTTGTTACTCATTACAAGTATACTTTTAATCTTTTTTATTGAGCACTGTAAGTTTTGTAGTTGCTACCATTTTTTTCAGAGTAAGCAAATTTCCTTCAATTTTTAATTAATTAGGAATGTTTTTATTCCATAAATAATTTTTAATTTTCCAAGATATTTTTTACACCCATTAAGATAATCATTTGTATTTATCCTTAAATCAATTTATATGATAAATCAGTTACTATCATAAATAATATGGAATTAACTTCAAATTTCTGAAATAAACTGAATGTGGTGATAGTTTATTAAGTCCCATTTGTGGAATGAGGTGGTTAATATTTCCTTAGTATTTTCTCTTTTGAGTTGAAAAAAAAGTTCAAAACACAGTTTAGCTTTTTATTTTGTCCTTATCTAGTTTTGATATTTAATGAATATCAAACACATAAGATAATTTGAGTCATAAGTGTTCTTTATCTCATCTTTGAATTAATTACTATAAAATGGAAATAATCTATTTCTGGATTACCTTGTAGAATTAGCTTCTATATCCATGTGGGCCTGGTGTTTGCTTTGTTGGAAGATATGTTATTATTCATGCAAAGTATAATGACAATAGTATTTTTTTGTTTTTTGTTTTATACTTTTGTCATTTACATTTTTTAGGAAATTGCAAATTAGCTAATTATACTAAAATTATTTGCAAAATATTTTCTTAAAATTCATGTTCTATATTTTTAGTGTCTCAGGATGCACCGATGTAATCTTATATATCAATAAATCTATATGATCTATATTTATATTTCATTTCTATAATTAATGTGTACCTTTTTTCTTTTTTATTTATTACTTCGGCCAGATGTATTTCTCTTAGTGATTTTATAGAGAAAACCTTTATTTTTATTGTTATACTTTTGTATTAGGGTTTTCCAGAGAAACAGAACCAATAGTATGTATATAGATATAGGTATATAGATTAGATATAAATATATAATAATATAGATATAGATTTATTATAAGGAATTGGCTGATATAATTATGGAGACTGATAAGTCCTAAGATCTGTAGTTGACAAGTGGGAGACCCAGATAGTGGAGTTCCGGTCTGAAGGCCAGAAAACAAAAACAAAACAAAACAATGTCCTAGCTTTAAGGCAGTCAGGCAAGTAGAATTGCCTTATAATCATGACAGGTGTGCCTTTATGTTCTATTCAGGACTTCAACTGATTATAAGAGGCCCACTCAAATTAGGAAGGGCAATCTACTAAGTCTACCAATTCAGATGTTAATCTCATTCAGAAGCACCCTCACAGACACATCCAGAATAATGTCTGACCAAATATCTGGGCACCCCATAGCACAAAGTGATTCAATGTTAACCACCACACCTCTATTTGTTTTCTGGTACCTTAATTTCTGGACCTGTTTTTGTTAATTATGTCCTACTTTCTTTAGGCTTATTCTGTTTTTCTAATTCTATATTTTTATGCTGGATGGTTAACTCATTAATTTAGAACATTTTTTGCTTTCTAGTGTAATTATTTATGACTATAAAATTGCTCCTTAGTACTGCTCTTTCAGATTCTCAAATGAATTACTTCTGTGAAATCTATATAAGTTATATATTGCTTAACTATTGGTAAAATAATACTGCATATCAAAAAAGCAAAATATTTCAGTGGCATAAAGCAATAAATATTAACTTATCATGCGTCTCTGGGATCTCTGGGGAAGCTCACTAATTTCATTTGAGCTGGTTCAGCTGATCCAGATTTAGCTTAGTTGAGTGGCTCTGTTACAACCTACAGGTTGTGTGGGGCTTGTGTCTTTACTGTGGATTAAGTTCAGGTCTGTTCCAAATGTATTTATCCTGGGGCCTTGACTGAGAAAAGGGCAGCTGACTACGGAAATCTCTTCTTATGGTGATGGCAGAAGTTTAAGAAAAAAACTCCAATTGCACAATCACATTTCAGTTTCCCCCTTGCATATATGGAACATCCCATTGGCCAAAGCAAGTCCCAAGGCTAAGTACAAGGGATGAAGGTGAAAGAAAACACTCTACTCACCATAAGAAGAAGAGAAAAAAATGGTGAAGATTTCTAAAATATAGTTAAAACTACCTTTTTTGATTTTAACCATATTCTTTTTTTCATTAGGCCAATGAGTTTGAAAGAGACCTTTTTTTAAAGTTTTAAATGTATGTGATTCACTTAATTTATAAATCTGTTATTCATATCAAAAATTTGCACTTTGGTCAAAGACTGTGATTGTGTGACATCAATTCTTTGAGTTTATTAAAAATACTTTGATAAACAAAAATATGGTCAGTGTTTGTAAATATCCCATGTGTGCTGAAAATAAGAAATCATCTTTTTTATTTTTTTATTTCAATGTTAAGGAGAAGATATATGGTATAATTTCTATTTTTTTGAATTTATTGAGACACGTTTTATGGCCTAAGATGTGATCAGTCTTAGAGAATGTTTCATGTGCTGATGAGAAGAACATATTCAGTAGTTTTGAGGTAGAATGTTCTATAAATGTCTGTTAGGCCCATTTTCTCTAGAGTCCTGTTTAAGTCCAGTATTACTTTATTTATTTTCTGCTTGGAGGATCTGTCCAGTTCTGTAGGTGAGGTGTTGAAGTCCCTGTCTATTATGATGCTGTTGTTTATCACTTTGTTTAGATCTAGTAGAATTTGCTCTATGAATCTGGACACACTTGTGTTAGGTGTATAAATATTTAGATTGTTGTTATATCTTTTTCTTGAATTGCTCCCTTTACCATTACATAATAACCATCTTTGTCTTTCTTTACTATTGTTGATTTGAAGTCTATGTTATCTGATATGATAATGACTACACCTGCTTTCTTTTGATTTCCAGTTACATGAAATATTTTTTTGAATCCTTTCACCTTGATTCTAAATGAGTCCTTGTGGGTTAGATATGTTTCCTGGAGACAGCAGATACGTGGCTTGTATATTTTTATGCATTCAACCAACCTGTCTCTTGAGTGGGAAACTCAAGCTATTCACATTTATTAAAAGAATTGATAAGTGGATGCATTTCTGTTCATCCTGTTGGGTAGAACCTTATTGCTTTGTTTGAACTCTTGAACTATTATTATATATGGGCTCTGAGTTTTGGCTTTTTTTGTTGTTTGTTTTTATTGCAGATTTCCTGCAGTGTTTTTATTAATTAATTTATTTTGCACACACATAACACACACACACACGCAGAGCAGATTTTGGTACAAAACTGAGATATTTTATATACTATTCATATACATTGTAAGCAATTTTTCAGATCATTAAATATTTTTCCACAACACATTTAATGAGCTTTGGCTTTTGAGTTCTTTTACACCACTGGGTGTCTGTTGTGCTAATTGATGAATAACGCAGATCTAAGTACTTCCTGTATAGCTGGTCTGGTCTTAACAAATTCTCTTAGTGTTTGTGTGACTGAAAAAGTCTTTTCTTTTAATTTTATTTCTGAATATTATGGAGGTACAAATGTTTTGGTTATATAAATAACTTTCGTATCATTTCAGTCCAAGTTATAAGTGTGCCCATATCCCAGATGGTTTGCATTGTACCTATTAGGTGTAAATTTACCCATCCCCTCCTCCCCTGCCACCTGCTTTATTTCTGATGAATGTTATTTCCATAGGTGCACATAAGTATTGACTGATTACTATCAATTTAGTGGTGAGTACAGGTGATTTTTTTTTTCCATTCTTGTGATACTTCACTTAGAAGAATGGTTTCCAGTTCCATTCGAGTTAATACAAGAGGTATTAGTTCACCATTTTTTTGTGTGTGTGGCTGAGTAGAACTCCATGGTATACACACACCATATTTTATTAATCCACTCTGTATTGATGGGCACTTGAGTTGGTTCCACATCTTTGCAATTGTGAATTATGCTGCTATAAACATTCGAGTACACGTGTCTTTTTTATGGAATGCCTTTTTCCCTTTGGGCTTGCAGTGAGCTATGATGACCCCACTACATTGCTGGGGCAACAGAGGGAGACTCTGTCACCAAAAACATAAAAAAAAAAAGGAAAAAAAGAAGAAAGAAAACTATGAATATATGTAATCCTCACATCAAGTCATCCATTTTTTAAACCTATCATTCATAATTTTTCATTTATCTTTTGTTTTTTCAGAAATAGTATTTGAAATTCTGTGATGTGATAGTTTCAGCCATAATATTTAGGTCATTAAATATGAAATGCCTGATTTTGAATCAAAAGTGTAGTTTATCATATCTCAAACAAGAAGCAGTACAATTAATCGAAGTGTGTGCCTAAACTATCCATACACCTTTGCCATCTTTATGGTAGCTTGTTTATGCCATCAGTGAAGGAGCCTAGAGAACGAGAAGTGATGAAATCACAAAAGGCATTTTCCACAGCTTGTTAAGAATGGGATATTTGTCCTTGCAAGAAGTGGTCCAAAGCCTGGAAGTCTAGTGAATATGCTGGATGACAGAAAGTTTCCAAGTCCAGCTTCTACAGTTTGACGAGTGTTGTTTGCATGATATGTGTTTGAGCATTGTCTTGCAAGAGGATTGGTCTATCTCTATTGACCAATCACAGCTGCTTAATTCAAAGCATCCTCATCTTATTATCCAATTGAGCAGTAGACATCTGCTGTAATTGGCCAGGTTTCATGAAGCCGTAGGGGATAATACCAGTGCTGGACCACCAAGCAGACATTAACTTTTAGTTGATGAATATTTGGTTTTGGACTGTGTTTTGGCACTTTATCTTTTTCCAACCATTGTGCTGAATGCTATGTTTGTTAAAAAGAATCCATTTTTCATCATACATAACAATGTGGCGTAGCAATGGTTCACCTTTATGTCATGACAACAAAGAAAGGCAAGCTTCAAGACAATTTCTCTTCTGATGCTAATGTAATTAATGTAGAATCCATATCTCCAGCTTCTTGCTGATTTGTTTCAAATGTTCCAATGTTGTTGGAATAGTAACGTCGAACCTTGCTGCTAATTTATATGTAGGTTGAGATGGATTTGCTTTCACTACAGCTTTCAGCTCATCATTATCCACCTTGGTCTCAGGTTGCCCATGTTGCTTATTTTCAAGATTAAAATCACCAGAACCGAACTTCTCAAATCATTGAGGTACTGTGTGTTCGTTAGCCACATCCTTTCCAAACACTTCATTGATATTACAAGCTGTCTTCACTGCATTGATTCCACAATGGAACTCATATTTGAAAATAACATAAATTTTGACTTAGCCATGGTTTCACAAAAATTGCTCCAAACAATGTTTGAAATATAATAATAAGCCATAACATGAATTTGAAAGACTGAAGATGTAACTTCACAGTAAACATAAAACAAGAATTGTCCAAGTGAAATGTCAGAGATATCAACTGTCAAACTTAGTACTTAAGGAAATCAGACATTTGATACTTAATAAACTAATATATATAATGTTTACAAATATAAGGAAAAATAATTATATATACATATATGTGTATATCTATATTTACTCACACAATTATTCAAACACTTATTATGCATCTTCACTTAAATTCTTTTTATAAGCGCAAATAATTTATAGACTAAATCAACATAATATTAAATATTTACCATCAAAATTTATCCTGTCAATTAAGGAGCAGATTAAGAAAATTAGTAACTCTTTTAAGGTAATTTTAAAAATCTTATAATATTTTACACATTGCTTCTCCATAGTCATCTACACATATTTATCTTTCTCTATTTTGCAACTATAAAGCACCCTACATAGTATCTTTATACATAAAATGTCAACTTTAGTAATATATACCTAAATAAAATAATGATCATTGCAACAATAGCAATACCACCCTAAACTTGTGTTGAGCTGTATAGTTTATAGGTTGAATTATATTATTTATCCCATTTATGTTAGGAAGGGGTTATTTCCAATTGATCTAATAACAAAAATATGATCAGATTGGGATTTTATTACATGTCTTCAGACAACAAATTCAATATTTTAATTATACCTTACTTATCTTCTCATAAAAATTAGTAGCTAAAATAAATTAAAGTATTAAAATTCATTCACTGAAACCTATCCTATAAATGCAGAACTTATTTTTTCCCCTGAGAATTACATGTTTTAATTTGGCTAGAGAAATAATAAAGTGCTGAAAGAGTGCTATAAAATGAATCTCTAATATAATAAAACCGAGAGCTTAAAAAAGGCAGATCTCTTTTACACCTTTAAACTAGAAACATAAAAAGCATCTGGAAATTGAATTTTCACAGTAGGGGCTGGAAAGGCAAAGTAAGAACATAGCGATGTAATACTTAATTATCATAATTCACCCCAGGTGTTGAAATGCTCAGAAAAGATATATTTATGATGAGTATCAAACCTTATATTCACAAACTGCTAAAGGGTCTTGATTAAACATCATGTGTATTATACAAGAATAATAAAGCAAAGTTAATTTTTGCCAAATTCATAATTATCTTCTGATAGTCATCTGAAAATGAAGTCTCATACAAGTACATGTGTTATAGCCTGCTTACAAATTAGGTATTTTTTTTAAATCATACTCCAAAAAGTCTTACAAAAATTTCCAAAAGATATTGTTCACCATTCAGTAGCAATTTTATATAAAATGTAATCTTTCATGATAATCTTCCATTATCACTTCCATTGGGACTATTGATTGTCACAGGTAAATGTAAACATGACATAAACATTAAAAATACACAGAGTGCTAACAACATACAGATTCACTAATGTCAAGAATTTATAATTTAGAAAACTGAGGGAATTACGTATTCAGTGTGAAGTAAAATAAATTCTAACTGTACAGGTTGGAAATTTGACTTTTTCAAATTTCTGTTATAATAGCAGAGAAAGAAAAGAAATCAATAAACACAAATATTATAAATTCCCATTTCTCTTGTACATTATAGGAATAGAGATTTATTATTATTCTGCTGAAATGCTACATATGAACTAAGAAAAGGGGAGGTGAAGAAGAAACATAAAGCACTTTGGAATAATGGTTCATCTCAGTATATGTATACAAAACTAAATATAATGTCTTTCTTAAAAGATTCTCACCAACTAGTTTAGAAATAAATTAATATACTAGTAAACTAATAGTATTAGAAATATAACTTAAGTTCTTATTTGCTACAGGGAAATTTTATAATAAATATAAGATATGCTGTTCTTTAGTCAATAGCTTTTGTTTTTTAAAACATATATTAAGTGTGAAGCATCCAAGCTCAACAAGTTTACACTGGAGGAAATTATTTATCCCATTAGGTGTCATTAATAAAGTAGATTGGTTTATGAAATATTCTTAACATAACATTATCCTCCAAATAGCTAATACTGAGGTAACATTAACCCAATCTCTATAACTATATGATACAGTTTTGTTATAAAGTTAAAATCAACTGAAACAAGAACCACATATTATATTTTATAACATGCCAATAAATAATACATGTCAGATTCAGGAAAGCAGTTACTTTGAGTGGGAAGAAGTAAGAGTTTTCTGAATAAAGTTTACATAGGTAGCTGTAAGTTATAGTCCCTATTCTTATTTTTGTATTGATAGTTAATTTTTAAGCATTGATTGCATTATTGAAATTAAATTATACATATTCATAATTAATATAATTATACATATTCAAAATATAAACACAGGTGTTTGTTTTTATGTATGTGCATATACTAAATACTGTATATCCTGTATACACACACACACACACACACACACACACACACACACACACACATATGTGGGGGAGAGAGAGTCAGCAGTAAAAGGAAATATCAAAAAATATAGCATTGTCAGAGGGATAGAATGTGTTTATTTTGGGGTGGTAAATGTTGATATTTTATATAAGGTTATCAAGAAAATCATCACTTATAAGCTGACATTTAGGCAGTGACTGATGTTTGTGAGGAAGCACTTTAAAAAGTTGTCAAAAAGAAAAATACACAGGCATAGAACACTTTACAGTGCAAATGCTCTGGTATGAGAACATTCTTAGATTGTTCAAAGAATAGCAAGTTGGCCTCTGTGGTTTAAATACAGGACATCACCACAAACCCAACAGTAAAAAGAATAAAGAGGATGCATTGAACAAACTCTATGACAATAAATTTAAGTCTTTGAAATTCTTTGAAAAACACATCTTACCCAACATTGACTCAAGAAAAAAATAGGTCATAACTGTTTAAGAAACTGAATAAAACCCCAAATCATCCAAAACCCCCCAAACAAGCAAACAAATAAATACTTTAGTCCCAGTTAACAACACTGGATAAATCTTCCAAATCTTTAGTAGTAAATGAATACCAGTCTGACACAAACTCTTCCAAACAATAAAAAAGAGGAACTACTTCTCAATCATTTGATGAGGCCAGCTTCAGACTGTTTATAAAACATGTCAATGACATTACAAGAAAAGAAAATGACAGGCTATCTCTCATGAACATTGACATAAAAATCCTTTAAAAAATTAGCAAATCCAATCTAGTAATTATATAAAAAGGATAACATATTCTGAATATGCATACTTAATATTAGGAATGCATATAGGTTTAATACTCTAAAATTATTCATTCACTTAAAAAATAAAGGGAGGAAATAATACAGTTAACTGTAAAGGTACAAAAAATTTGATAAAATTCAGACACATTAAAATCAAGTACCTATAAAGCTAATGAGGAAAATATCATGTCTTCTCTATAAGAAAAATTATAAAGCATTTTAAGGAAAATCTGAAGACTTAAATAAAAAAGGAATATGCCTTCCTAATAAATTGGAAGCCATAATAATGTAAAATTTTTCTCAAATTTATTCATATGTATTATAAACAATCTAAATCTTACTACTTTTGTTGTAAAAATTGGGAAGTTTATTCTTAAATTTATTTTGAAATATAGATATCTAGAATAGGTAATGTGACAGAAAAAGATACCTGGAGAACTTATCAAGACTTATTATAAACTACAATAATTTTAAGAAAACATGTTGAGTGCAATGGAATACTCGTAGAGCACTGTAAGAGAGTAAAGAGTTCAAAAACAGAATGATCATGTCAAGTGGTAATGCCGAATGTTTGTGTCCCTCCCTTTGTGGTGAAACTTAACCCTCAATGTGACAGTTCTAACAAGTGGAGCCTTTAGGAGATAATTAGGCCATGAGGGCTCCACCTTCCTGGATGGGATTAGTACCTTATAAAAGGTCTTGGTGGGGTCAAAGCTCCCCTTCCATGCCTTTTGCCTTTTAGTCTCCGCTGCCACGTGAGAACATGGTGTTCATACTCTCAAGAGGATGTAACAACAAGGCACTACCTTAGAAACAGACTAGACCCTCACCAAACACCAATCCTGGCAATGCCTTGATCTTGGACTTTCAGCCTTCAGAACTGTGAGAAATAAATTTCTGTTCTTTATAAATTACCCAGTCTCAGATATTTTGCTATAATAGAACAAATGGAACGCCCGATTTATGGCATGGTATAGGATGATCTTTATAATAAATGGTATTGGGTCATTTTAGTGCCCATATGATCAAAAATAAATCTTTTTTTTATTTGTATAAATTTAAGGACTACCAGTATGGTTTTGTTACATGGATATATTGTGCAGTGGTGAAGTCTGGGCTTTTAGTGTACCCCTCACCCAAATAATGTACATAGCACCCATTAAGTGATTTCTCAT
This sequence comes from Avahi laniger, assembly GCA_963575035.1. NCBI lineage: Eukaryota > Metazoa > Chordata > Mammalia > Primates > Indriidae > Avahi > Avahi laniger. The sequence continues at coordinate 19,534 of CAUYSK010080428.1, read as the reverse complement.
TCCCTGACTCCCCTCACAAACTTCCACCCTTCTAAATCTCCAGTGTCTATTATTTCACACTCTTTATCCATGTGTACACATTCTATAGCTCCCGCTTATAAGTGAGAACATGAGATGTTTGACTGTTTCTGCGTTATCCCTATTTTATAGCATTCAAAAATAAATTTTTAACAAGAATTCAATTTATTTGTCCCATTTATTATATTCAGGTTTAGTTAATATATATATTTTAATATAATGCTGTTGGGCATAATAAGGTACATGTTATGTTTCATTATCAATTCTAACTATAAGCATGCAAAATAACTCTTTTTGTTCAACTTAAGAAATACATGAATTATAATTTGTTACCACTGGCAGCTCTGTTTTATTTTTGCTTACATTTGCTTGATATATATATTTCCATTATTTTGTTTTTAAACATTGTATGTCATTTTATTTGATGACTTGCCTTTTCATTCCTCATCTAGTTTCCCCAGCATTTTTTCTCAATATTGTATATCTTATAAGCTTAGTTAAGTATCACCACACTTCCTTTATTAAATAGTGGGGGAAAGTTGGTATTCATAGGTTTGTGTTTTTCTTTAATGTATGTGGACTATGTTTACACATAAATAGTGACTGACAACCAGGTAGATTGACAAAATATATGCAAGCTTATGTTATTTTAGGTATTTTCTGCTTAATAATTTCTAGGATATTAGTATTGCAAATGGAAGGTGCAAATTTGCTCAACAACCAAATTTAGATATAATTAAAAATGTCAGGACAATATAATACTCTGCTATAATTTTCAGAGTATATAAAACATTACAATTATATTGTGTTCTTATGACAAATTCTGCAACCAAAAATTAAAATTATAATCTATTTATAATATCCAGTTATAATTTTGTACTAAAAATAAAAATGATTAAATACAGAAATACATGGATAGCAATAATGTAATAAAGTATAGAATGTTTACATGTTATATTAGCAGTATTGTGAGTTATCTTTTTCTATTTATTTTGAAGGATAATAATTCCTACTTACATATTTCCTCTAAGCGCAAAAGCAGGAGGAAAGCCTAAAGTTTCAAGATACCCATAATATAACTGTAATTTTAAACTTGCCCTGATTTATAAAACATAAACTATAAACAGTACAGAATTTAAACCTTGCCATACACTCACAACACACACTCTGAAAGTAGAATATCAACATTATATTTAAAAGCATTAGTATTAACATAATTCCAACATTTCTTTAACGAAACGTACTATAGCTATAGCTAGAACAAAAATCAATGTTTGTGTACAGTGTTTTTACACTTATGCATTTGGTTATAATCAAGTTTGCTAAACATTTATTCATCCTTTACAATTATTGAAATCTCTTACCCTGTATTTCAAACTGAATTTGTTTCAAAATGATCTTTCTGTCCTTATTTTTCTGCAGTTTATGAATAGCACAATATGATGCAATTTATTATCCCATAGGAATATTTTTTGTTATCACTCAATAAAAGTCTGCTCCGTTGCTTTGGTCTTTTTGTTGATTTCAGGATTTAGTTTGAAAAGATTTTATTTTGTTTTTTTAGGAATATTATATTATCATTCTTTTTATCACTCTCATTTTGAATTCTGGTATCAAAGATATTCTTGTTGCATACAATGTTATAGGAAAAAACATTTTATTTTTAATTCTATGGAATACTTTGGATATGAGGAGAAGAAACATGTCTTCCTTCATGGTTGTAAAACAATTACAAATAAAACCTTGCAGGCCTGCTTGGAGTCCTAGAGTTTTCTTTGTAGATGATATTTTTAACTTACTATTTCATATATTCAATGTTTTCAGGAATAACTTGTTTTCCTATGTCTATTTGAATCAGTTTTTGATAGCTTATGTTTTTAAGAATTGATCATTCTCATCTAAATTTTCAAATATACTGGCTTAAAGTTTTTAATAACATCTTCTTTACCTTTTTGATGACTTTTCTCTAGTGATATCCCATTTTATTGCTGCAATTTTGCATGGATGCACCTTCTCTTTCTCTTTGTTCTTGTTTTATCACTGTTTTAGACTAGTGTTTGTTATGATCTCCCACTGGGTGTGTAGATTTGTTACTTTTTCTGGTAGTCATTTTGAAACCATATTATTCAGTGTTTACTTATTTAGAATTGTAGTTTGGTAAAGAATTGAACATTTTATAATTATAAATTATCTTCATTAATTCTTTGTTCCCTATTATCTCTATATAAAAATTTTATAAGATGTAGATTATATCTAGAAGCTTAATTCTGATGTTTGTGTTTCTATTAATTCTGACTTGGTGGATTATTTTCATTGAAAAATCTGTCATTTTAGAGTTTGAATTTATTTTAATATGGAAATCAAAGGTTTCCTTGAGATTTTACAGTCTGACCCTCCGCAATAAGTTTGTGTTTCCTTCTTCCTATGACCTCATGGATATCATAGTTTGGGATAATATTTCATAGTAATTCATTATAGAGAGGTATAGATTCAAACCCCAAGTATACCTAGGGAAAATCTATAGTTACAAATTATCAAGGGAGCCATTTTTATTTCTACTCAAACCCAGAAAAATATAATCTACTTTGTCCACATTATTTGCCACAGAGAGGGATCTGTTTGTCTTTGCTAGATCCTTTTTAATGAATACATAGCTTTTGTGGAGAATGACTCTATTCAGAAGTCTCATTTTCCATTCTCCAACTAGCTCAAGGATTCTTCTCCTATAATTACAAGACAATGGGAAAAAGCTATGCCTGGGATATAATAATAGGCAACCTCACTTCAAAACTGCCAGGGTTTAACTCTTTTAACTATTCTTGTTTCAGTTTTCCTTTTTGTTATTGGCATCTGAGATGTCTCTTTCCTGAAAATTCAGCTATGAAATTAAAAGAACCATCAAATTTATTCAGCAATTCTAGACATTTTGCAAAGATTTTTGGATTATTTATTTTGCAAAACTGCCAGTGATAGAATCCTGTGCTTATTTTTATAAGCCATTGAACTATAGCAGATGCTTTTTGATTATAATTTTAAAACTATGTAAACTATTTGACCAAATGCCTACTACATTGTAAAGCACTTAATATATACTAGATTCCCTTCATCTAGGATGGAAAACTCAGACTTACAGACTTGCCGAGTCATTTAATTTCAGTTAGCAAGTATTTAAAACACATGAGATTATTCATATGGGTTACAAAAATTAAACCACATTTACTGCTATTTAATATAGACAATGACCTTGAGATTTCTTCATATTTTATGTTACAGTTTCGATTCACAAGTAGAGACAGCTGTCTTAATAAAATTTTAATTCTAATTCCCATAACATTGTGTAGATGGCAAAGAAATATCTCTTCTCGGCCATCTCTAGTTTCAGGGCTAATGCCTCTAAAATAAAAGACAAATTAATAAAAGAAAAACATACAAATTTATTTAAGTTTTACGTGACACGGGAGTCTTCATAAGGAAATGAAGACCCAGAGGCACAGGTAAACTTTTGTATTTTTATGCTTAGATTTGGTAAATAGTAGGCAGTCGTGGAGAAATACTATTGGAGGACAAAAGGATATAATCTAATAGTGATAAACTGGGGGAAATTTAGCAAGGCCTATTTGATCAGATTTTTCTTGATGTCTCAGTGTCTTTGGCTCCTTTCCTCCATACCTTTTAAATGAGGATCTTATGACTTGCTTCAGGGGAAAAGGGGAGGAGACAGAGAATGAACTTTCTAAGTTTTTTAACCTATTTCAGGAGAGAAAGTGGGAAAATGACAGTGACCTTCCTGCTTCTATTTTCTAAAATACCACCACGTAATGTTTTAGGGTAGCATGTCCTGAACTCCGTTTATTGTATATCACCTTGATTCTTTGTTCTCACATTTAACTTTGCAGCATAACTAGCATGTAATTGAATGTGGGAAGTAGAGGTCTTAATAGACATTATCCTCCTTGAGTTATGTATGACTATGATTTTTGTAAATTTTAATTTTACTTTTTCCTTTTCTAAAAAAGATTGTATAACTAGTAGTCAAAATTTAAGAATTTTGAGAAATTTTTAATTGGTGATAGTGGTGAGATAATTGAGTTTGATCTTTTTTGACTATCAGATAATATATTGTGAGATGCATGGCAAATGAATTTAAATACATTTTTGACAGTAAACTTTAAAAGCTTTCTTGTGCTAATTAAAATTAATGGAAAAATGCATGAAGCTTTTTATTATATAGTGAGCTATGTGCCTTTTAAAATTTAATTAATAGTTAATTTAATTCAGGTAACTTTAGTCCAAAAGCTGTGAGCAATTGTTAGCAGATAGCTTTTGGGACCCTTCTAATTTAAACATGTATGTATGCTAACTAATTGGGTAATTTTTTACTTTTTTACAGTTTCAGAAGTGTTATAACTAAGATTTTCGGATAGGCTACTGATTATTTTCAGACTATATGTGGAATACCTGGATCCTAGCTGAAGAGTGATATTATTTGGATATTCTTAGAGATTTGAAGCAAGTTGATAATATTCTTTGATAGGGGCATATTGCTCTGTGTTGATTTGCAATATTTTCATCAAAGTTCTCCACTTTGCTACTCTAGTACTCCTTCAGAAATATGAAACAAGTTAATTTATGTTTTACTAAAAATCTTGTCTTAAACATCTTCCTTTTACATCCATAAACCAATGTCAGAAACAATATCTACATGTGGTTAACAAAGGAGAAAAATACAGTCCGGACCACAAAATTTGTGTAAATTTTGTAGGCCATGCATAATATCAATGGTTATCAAAGGGAAAACATTTAACTCGAATAAAACAAATACATTGATATAATAAATTCAGTTCCAAAGAGATAAGTCTTAGGTTTACAGCATACATTTTCACAAGTGTAGATCTTATCATGTAGAGAAAACATGCCATATATACTAAATTAATGTAAAAGATCAATCACAGATATAAACTCTTAAGAATTGAAGAAGTTGTAGATATACACCTAATATAAAGTCATGTTCATTTGCCCAGTCATCATATATAAAAGAGTACCCATTGGGATATTAATAGCAATGGCCAAAAGATTGAATAATCCAAATGTTTATCTAACAGTAGAATGAAGAATCACATATATTCAAAAGTGAAATTCTAGCAGCAATGAAAACAATAAACTAAACCTATATCCAACTATGTGGATATATCTCACAAAATGTATAATTTTAAACAAAAGAGGCCGGACACAGAATTTAACAAAAACTAATAGAGAATGAGAAAGAGAGAGAGAAAGGGGAAGAAATAATAGTACAATTGTTGCCAATTGTCAACAATTATTTTAGCTGAAGTATACAGAAATATTCACTATTATTCTTACAACCTCTCTGTATGCCTGAAATTTTTAAAACATAGTATTTGGAAAATAAAGTTTACAAATATGAAAATCTAAGCTATTCTTTCAAGATACATTTATGAAAAATGATTATCACAAAATTCAGGGCAGTGGTTCACTTGGGAAGAGAAAGAAAATTGTTATGAAGGAAATGTACAAAGGAAACTTATGGGTGCCGATGTTATTCAGTTTCTTGACCTAGTATTGGTGTTTACATGAGCATTCATGTCATTATTCTTAGTTAAATTGCTCCTATTTCTATATGTATATTTTATTTCCCAAAAAAGGAAGTAAAGAAGAGAAAAATGTTTACATAATGAATAGCTATATAAAAATATTTGGAAACTGAAACTGATATAAAATTGTTAAACATTATTATAAAAAATAATATAGAATTTTCATAGCATTCTTTTGTTTTATAGTGATTTGCCACAAATAGAGGTAAATTTTTATATTGCGGATTGTGTAGGGGAAAAAATTTTTTTCTTTTTCCTGTACGCATCTTAAGTTCATTTGCTGGGGCTTTGTAAATTAGACTGACAAATGAGACATTAACATGAGAAAAACAAAACATGTTTATTAACATCATGCATCACTCATATACAAGGGAGCTTTCAGTAATAAGTAACACAAAGGAGTGGTTAGAAGTTGAACTTATATAGCATCTTAGCAAAAAGCAATACATTTGTAGAGAAGTAACAAGGCAAAGGAAATTGACTAGGGGCTGGGAATTATGGGAAGGTAAATATATGGGAAACTAATGATTCATAGTGCTAGTTTTAACATAGTTTGTTGTGTAGATTCCTTTTGCGTCATCAGGGGCTGATAAGGGTCTAGAGTTGGCTGGAGGAGATTAACTTCTTTCTGATAGAGACAAGAAGAGGGACACCTTTAGAAATGTGTGTTCTGCTTTTAAGCAAATACAAAGAGGGCAGAGGGCATTTTAAATTGGAGTAAAAACTGGTTAACTGTATGTTAAAGATTATACAAGAAAAATGCTGATCACAGAACTTATAAAAGATGTGATTACAAAGGTTTATCTGCTGAGACAAAACACAAATCTTCATAAGCATGAAAAAAATTAAAATTGGAGAAAAATATCTTATTAGAAAAAGATATATGTAGATAAAATATATTCAGTAATGTTAACATAAAATAATATAGCATATTTGAGACCCAAATATATTGTCTATCTAAAAATTGTAAAGCTTAACTTCCATGACAACAAAAACAAAAAAATTCAAATTGACTCACAAGAACAAGACCTGATTCTATGCTGTATAAAAGGTACAATGGACTCACTTAAATCAAAACTAGGGGAAATAATGATTAAGATGCACCAACCAATGAGAACAATAAGGAAAAAAGATTCAAATCCTGAAGTTACACAAAATAAAATTCATGTTAAAAAGCACTGAATGTAACAATTAAAATAATTCTCAAAGACAATATAGCAGTTATAAATTTATATAAACAAAATAACACAAGAATCACATTGTAAAGGTGAAATTACAGGAGAGCCACATTTGTTAAAAACAGCAAAAGGATAAAATTTTTAACAGTAGATTTAAGAAATGTGCAAAACCTATATGAAGAATTACACAAAGAGTGCAATGCGTACCATCCAAGGGATGGGCACACTTGAAACTTGGACTTGGAAGGGAGGGGGGAGGTAAGGGCAACATACATAACCTAAACATCTGTACCCCCATAATATGCTGAAATAAAAAAAAAAAGTGTATGAAGAAAACTTCAAAATAATCCTAACAGATGCAAAATTACACTTGAAAAAACAACAACGTAGTACTTATTCTTGACTAGAACCAACATTATAAAAAAAGGGAATAAGTACTTCTAGTTTAATTTCTAAATCGAACATTATCCAAAAAAAGTCAGCAATATATTTTACCAGAGCCAGACTAGTTGATGCTTAAATTGCTATTTAAAAAAGAAATTTGCAAAAATACTTAGAAAAACTCTAATATAGAGAACTCTAGCAGGAGATTTAGTGCTGTTAACATTAAATCATACAAAAGAGCTACTACAATGAAGACAGCGGTATACTAGCCCGTGAGTAGATAAAAATATCAATAGAATAGAATTGAAAATCCAGAATTATTTCAAGTCATAAGGAAGTTTAGCATATGATAAATGTGGCATTTCATATCAATAGGCAAAAATTGACTTTTGAAAAATAGGCTCAAGAAATGGGAAGCTGTATAGGAAAAATAGATAAAATTTGATCATACAACAGTAAATTTCCATATTGATCAGAAATCTAAATGTTCAAAATAAAAACATTCAGTTATTAAAGAAACCTAGGGTTAATTACTCTATAAATCGACTGTGGGGGTAGGCTTTCTACAAGTTATACGTTAATTTACTTGTTATTAACATACTATAATATATAACATTATTATGTGTTAAATATATGTTATTTATTTGTTAATTGAGGGGATCTCCTTTCTAAGTATTTACTTCTAAGCTATACTTTCAACTATACAAAAATATATATTCATAAAGTTATCTAATGCAATTGATGTTTTTAATGAAAAAATGTTGAAAACAACCTAAATGCTCATACATAAGAAATTCTTTGAAAAAATATTTAGTTTCTGTGAGTGCTATGCATCTGTAGAAAAAGTGGGGAAAAGGATTTATTGTTACATTTAAAAAGTCCAACTGAGCATGGTGTATATATATAGTATATTATTTTTTGTTAAGATGGAGAGAAATAAAAAAAGAGATAGCATTTACTTACTTTGTAAAAGACATAAGAAAGGTAAAGGAGAAACTAATGAATTTGGTTACCTACATGAGGTAAGTGAAACGGAAGTATAAAGGATAAGAGAAAGTGACATTATGCATAGATTTGATCTTTTTTCCTTTTTTTTTTTTTTTTTGGTAGAGACAGGGTCTCACTCAGGCTGTTCTCAAACCCCTGGGCTTAAGTAATCCTTCTGTGTCAGCCTCCCAAAGTGCTGAGATTTCAGGTGTGAGTCACTGCACCCAACCTATTTTGACTGTTGAAAACTTATTGATGTTTTATATATAAAAAATAGGATTATATCAACAAGTATGGGGGAAAATAGTAAAATTAGAATCAGCTATACTTCAAATGATTAAGAGAACCACATTAAAGAAAAAAAAATGATCCAAAAAACTCCTTGAAGCAGTATTTTCATTATATATTGTCCTTCAAAAGCAAAAATAACTGCAAACTTATCTGAAACTCTAATTTAGGATGTTTCTCTTTTGAATAGATAATAGCATTTTCATTCTGAAACTATTTTGTTTTGTAGAATTAAGAAAATTAGTAAATTTGAGACTATATTGGGATCAGAGTTCTCACTGTTGGATAAAGGAGGTACAACATGGAATCTGGAAACAGAAAAACTTTTGCTTTGGGTTGGAATGCATATATTCGGCTGAATAAGTTATTTACTGTTTCCACTCTTTGCTCCCTGAAAGGGCCCAGGAACAATGGTGATTAAGTAGTTATAACCACAACTAGGACAGAGATATTGGTTTTTAAATATTATTCATCAGTAAAATAAACCTGAGTCTTCTTGGACTGTTAGAGAAATTTGTGATTCCAGGGCTAGGGCAAGAAATATGCAATATGAACCTCAAAACTCTTGAATCAGAAAGTAAGGAAATGCTAAAAAATAAGATGGGATCATGTAAAAGGAGTATGGTAGTAGGGTAGAGGGGGCTGCTACTCTCCAATCAGGCATGATTTGACCATCAAAATGCATAACGATAGTATTAGATTGCAACCCATTGAATGGATTACTAATCTAACAATCCATACTTATAAAAATAGCTATATGGCGATAGATTATAGATAATGATAGAAATAGATAGATAGATAAAAAGAGACAGTAAAGTTTTTTAAACAATAGAATGCAAAATTATAAATGTGGAAGAAATAATAGATTTAGAAAATTGCCATTTTCAAACATCATAGTAGTAATTGATTTAGGTAAAATTAATCAATGGAAACAAAGATTACTGAGTAAATGAATAATAAAATGTTAATGAGTATCAAAAAGTTTCCCCACATATTACTTAAGGAAAAAATGCTTTTACCAAGGAAAAATCTGGTGGATACCAACACAACCATATGATTAAACGTCACGCACCATAGTGAGCTAATAATAATACTAATTATCCTACTAAAAATACTTATTCTGAATACAATTATGAGAAAATATTAGGCTACACATATTGAGGTTCATTTCACCGACAATCGATTTGTGCTCTTCAAAATATATCAGTATCATAAAAGGAAAAGAAAGGTTGAAGAATTGTTTCAAGTTAAAGGAAACTGAAGAGACAAAGCAAACAGCATGAAGTTTGTGACGGTTGATTGGATCAGGGATGCCGGTGGATATCTAACAGGGCTATCTATTTTTGAGACAATTAACAAAATTTTAATATGGACTTAGTATTAAATAATATTGTGTTATTTTTAAATGTCCTGAATTTAATCATTTGACTGCTTATGTAAACAAGTGTACTTGATGTTAAAGTATTTACGCTAAAGCATTTGGGGATATAGGAGCAAAATGATGACTTGCATAAGTCTGGATGTAGGACACATGAGTGATCTCTGTAGTTTTCTTGCAACTCTTCTGTGAATTTGAAGTTATTTTAAATAAGAGCTGAAAAAGATTTAAGCTAAAAATCAGAAAATTAGAGTGGGATTTTCTGCTCACTATTGGTGCTAAGGACACAAATACCCATCACCTCTTTTTGACTAAATGCTTTTCATTTCTTGGAGAAAATAGCAAACGCTTTTAAAAAGTAGTTTTTCTTTCAAACTGTTGCCTAGTATATACTAAAAATAATAAGTTAAACTGAAAAAAGCATGTTAATCATAAAAAAGATTAATTGAATATAAATTGACACATCTAACACTTTCACTAAAATTACAATTTTATTTAAGACTTATTTGTCTCAAGACTTTGTTTAAATGACACTTTTCATGCTATATTTTTAGATAAAATACTGTTCAAATTATAACTTCTAAAATCCCAGAGTAAATATTAATAAGTTTTCTCATATTAGCAAAACACATTTTTTACATTAAAGATGCACAAAACACATTTTGCAATAATTGTGGTCTATATTATTCAGCAGAAAACTTAAAGAGTTCACAGTGTGGTCACTGGATGATTCTTCTGATCAGTGAATTATGATTAAGTAAATGAAGCAGAAATATAGACCTCAAATGAAGATGTAAAGTTCCTTTACCACATATAAATCCCACATTTAATATATATTGAATAAATTCTGATGGTTACTGCATAAAAAGTATTTATTTCTTTCTCTTAAAAGCAGAATTCCACTGCACAAAATAAAAGTATATCAGGTAAGGAGCAAGAAGCTTGTAACATAGCTACATTCAGTGCTGCCATTTCAAACAGGATTATAGTTAAAAACACAATCAGGATAGTACTATAGATATAAAGGTCTATTAGATAATAAGCAGGAAAACTAATTAACACCTTCTGCTTGCAGTACACTTGAACCTTCAACTTGAATGTGATGACCACCACTTTGAATAGGGTGTTGGACAGTTGAGTCATCTTGCTTTTGTGCTTTAGGCAAACTGTACGGCATCACTATTCTCTAGGCTGCCCAGATATTAGCACTACATGTAAGCGCAGATGAGACAGGCTGGGAGACCAATGGGAAGACTGCTGCAGATACTGGCAAGAGATGGATCAATATATATGCTGGCTGTTCTTGGGTTCCAGCAATAGGAAAGATTTCTTAATCAGAGTTGCATGTTAGTATCAGAGCCATTGGAATTCAAAAAAACATATGGGCTTAAGCAATAGATATCTGTCACAGAGAAATCAACATAGACTGATAACCAAAGCTTCCTCAATAATTTTGATTTCAGATATTTTATTCTTAGAATCTGTACAAATGATTCTCCAGTAGTAGATTACTAGAATCGGATCTGCCAATTTACTTATTAAAATTCAGTTTCCTAATTCCCTTCCTCAACTATGGAATTAAAATATTCATGATGGATTTCTAAAATCTGCAGTTTTCCAAAACACCCCAGTGACGCCTGTATACTAAAATTTGGAAACCAAGGCACTATGCTCTACTGCATTAGGGAGATTCTTTCCTTGAGAGATCATTTATAAGTAATTCCTAGGAGAAATTAAATCCTTTTTCAAAAACCATATACATACATACCTCTCAACAAATAAATTGCCACCTTCATTCTGCATGCAAAGGGAAAAAACCACAAAATAGTAAATAAAGAGTATAAGTTTAAAGAATAAGAGCTTTTGCTTCAGCTATTTGCTGAAAGCACATTAGACAGTAGCAATGAGAAAAGGAAAAGCAAGAACATGTCTATTTACTAGAGTACTTCATTACATTGAGGTTTCTAACTATGGGGAAATGGAAATGAAAGTGTAATTCTATAACTAATTGTATATGCTTATAGTAACTTCAGAAAAATATATTATTTCGTTGAATTGCTTGCCCTCAGGTTGCCTTTTCCAACTTTTAATTGGCTCTTACAGTATGCTAAGCTAATTGTGAGGCACAATTAAAGACTCCAGATGTGACTGTGATTTAGCTTGTTGAAAGAAATTGTGAGACATTGATGATTGATGCTAATTTCTTACATTCTGCTCAAATCTTGGCAGTAACATGAGTAAATCCCACACAATGTTATTGCACCACATTAATTATTTTTTCTTTCTTTACTCAAATATGTGACACATTTGAAATTAATAGATTTCTTCAGATAACAACAAATAGAGGAATCTGCCGAATATATATGTGTATGTGATTTTTCTGAGCCAGAGACATATACCTAGAACAAATTATTAATGGCAACGGATTTATATTTTTGTAACCTGATAACAGTGCACATGAAAATACTCTTTCTTTCCTTTTTGTGTCCAGTTTGTTATTATTGTAAAGTCACCTAAGTTAAGCATGGGGATTTCCACAAATGAATGTTTTCAATATTAGTAAATATTCTTAATCCTTGAAGTCAATGATAAATATCTCAAAGTAACATTTTATATTAGAGGTTCTTAATCTGCTTTTACTGTTAGTAGAACTTTGGGCATAAAATATATAGCACCATAACTCCACTAAGGGAGGAGGCATATGACATAGAATATATCAGCTTAGCCAGATTTGAGTTAAATTTGGCCTTGCTACTTACTAGCTCTGAAATCATTGGTAACAGATATCTCCAAGATTTCATATTTTTATCTACCAATAAGAACATTACTGCCTATCCTACAGGGTGTTTATGTTGATTAAAATAGACAATGTCCATGAATTGTTGGTTTGAGTCTTCTGTGTTCAATAAACAACCAATTCTTATAATGATGATGAAGATAGTTAATAATAGTAAAATAGAAGTCCATTGAATTTCAATTAATTTATAGAAAAATCAGATACCCAAAAAGGAAAAACAAAAACAAAAACAAAAACCTTCAGAATGACCTAACCATGGTAAAACATGATAAAAGCTGAAATAGAAGTCAACAAATCAGAGGAAGTACAAATCCAGGTGAGAAAAATTCACTAAGGATCTTTCTCAATATTTTAAGATCATAAGATCTCTATTTTCATTTGTTTTTACCATAATGTCTATAAGGCACTCAAAAATTCTTGCTAAAATAAAGAGTTCCTCTTTAATTAAATGGTGATGAAGCCTGTAGACATCTTAGTAATTAATGAGGATATAGTCAGATTCAAAAATTCTGGTGATTCTGATAATACATTAGCAAGAAAAAAATGTTCATATTGAAAACAAATCAATAATGTCCTATGCATGCCTCCATTGCAATGCAGAATTAAAGTTACAAAGAGTATTTAATACAGCTTTTGAAGAATTTTAAATAAGTCATTTAAAACAGAGAGAATGGTATCCTGACTTCAGTGAAAGATTCAGGCTATTTAAAAATGTGAGTCTTCATTTTTTGGAATCCTTTAGAATCAGAAAAATGTGTGATATTTATTTACTGGTTTTTTTTTTTTTTTTTGCTATAAAACATAAGCTTCCTAATCTCCGTTCTTTAGAATGTAAGATTGTATTTCTTGGTCTATTAAAGTCCAATCTGCAGTGTTGAGGGGTGGATTCCACATAGTCATTTACAAATATAGGCTGATGATGGTTCTGCCATCTTCAACAGGTGACTTCCTAAGTTTCTCTGTAAGTAGACATTGACATTACCCTGTCCACAACCTTATGGAATTTACCAATAGAGTACATTTCTGCCTGGCTTCTGCCACCAGCATCTACATCACTTGCTGAGAGCTTTCTTTGACAAGATAAACTCACTCTGCCTGCTAACAGCAGGCTAGAAGTGCTGCCCAATAATGCGTGTCTTTAGTAACAGCACTCAACTAATGACTAATGAGGGCAGGTGGATAAGTACCCAATTTCTCTGGTCTCTTCAGTGGGATAATTGGAGGTGCATGTTCTACACTGACCCTTCAATTCCACAGCAGTGTTAAACGAGTTACTTGCAATGTTAATTAACTTGATAACATGTCCTTTATTATCTGTGTTCCTTTCCCGATTCTATAAGCATGGATGAAAGACTAAGAAAGGCTATATAATCAATTGTTAATATAGATCACTAGATGGAAAATGAGGCTTATTTGGGGTTAGGGGATCTTATGAGAAATGGCTTCTAGGTAATATAACTGGGAAAAGTACCAAAAGCAAGCATGTACATGATCACAAACAAATCTATATGAAGAAATTAAGTAAACTATCATTTAAAATAACTGAGATAAATTTAATATATAATAAAGTAAAATCACTGCATTAAGCATATTTTATCTGGTTTTCTGGAAGTTAATCATGTTGCAATCATATGTTTGTAAGAATATACACATACACACACAAAAACATGTCTTATTACAACATACAAAACTAGAGGGAACACGTGGTCTTAACTCTCCAATATCTGCATTTAATATATATTAAATATGTGTGGGTTTTCTTGCAGGAAATATTTTTGTAGTCAATCTAGAAGGATTCAAACCAAATTAACTCTTTTTCAGACTGTCCAAAATGATATCTGTATGGGCATGCCTAGACCAAGAAGCCATATCATTTTCAAGTAAAAAGTGAAAGCAGAAGTGGAGATCTCAAACCGTATGTAATCAAGCAAATAAAAATATAGTTTTAAATGTACCTCCTAAGAACAATTATCTATCCAAGGAATGAGTTTTTGAAACCAGGAGTTTTTGAAATTTGCTTCCTATTATATACTCACATTACCATGAAATAAAAGTAAATCATCATCTTATTTTTTGAATTAGTGTGAAAATAATTTGGAGTACAAAATGTATACATTAGAGTCACCAAAAATTTATTAGTATTATTTTACTAACAGAAAGTAAGAAAGTACATGTATGACTTACTCTATTAATATTTACACATTTCACAAAACAAGATGAAAATTACTCTAATTGATTTCTACATTATGTGTGTTTATGTGAGTGTATGATATATAAAAATAAATCATTTTCCCTATGCATTTATCTTCCATTTTCAAAGAAATATATCCTCAAAGGAATGATGATAATTTTAAGATTAAAAAATTATTCATGCATAATGTCTTTTCCATTTTTCATATTTTTAACACTACATTCCTTTTTTCTCTCTTAAAATACTTTCAAAGTATGTTTTTCATTATACTTACCCTTCTGTACTTTCCTTATCACTTTGTATATCTATCTTTCTTACTAAACTCTGAGCTTCCTGAAGATGCTGGCTGTATCTTATTCTAAATAGAGTAGAATTAAATATGTCTTCTTGATTTGGAAAATGGAACTGCCATTTAGAGAAGCTTGCACTACATAATACTTCATTCATCATTCATTCATACATTTATAAAATGTATTATGCACTGACTACATACTCCAGTGCAAAGAGCTCAAAATATAAAATATTACATGATACGAAGCATAAACTTTACTTAAAATCTGATGATGTCATTAAATGGTATTCAGCAGTTGAAAGGTATGTATGATTTGTGTTTAGACATAACATTCTAAGAGCAGTATGTAATATGGATCTGAGAGTAGAAAATTAAAGAAAAATGGGTAAGTGGATAATATTATAATACTCAAGATAAAGGAATCTGAGGTACTAATACTGAGTATATTTGATGCAAACGTTATGACACCGTGCTGCTATAGCTGGTCCACAGACATGGCCCCTAATAAATGAGATCTTTTAGTATTCATGCTTATTGTGGTGTCCCTCCACATTATCTGGGCCTGCCCTGCTATTCTCTTTGATCAATAAAGTGCAGCTGAAGAGACTCTTGAACTTCCAAAAATAGTCCTTAGAAGAGCTGAAGTGTCCACCTTCATCTAACAAAACACTCCCTCCTAAAATCCAGTCACCACAATGTTAGTCCAAGCCACATGGAAAGGCCACATTAAAGAAAAACGTGTTGTTCTAATCAACATTTCATGGAGGAGCTCCCAGCCAAAGGCTAGCATTAATTAGAACCACATAGGTGAAATTTCTTAAACATTGTATTCCAGTCTAGACTCCAGATGTCTGTAGCACCAGATGACAATGGTATAGAGCAAAAGAACCATCCAGCTGAGCCCCAACAACAAATAGAATCATGAGCAATAATAAAATCATTGTTATTTAATCCAGCAAATTTTAGAATGGATTTGGCATGCAGCATAGATAACTTAAACAAATACTGGTACCAGAAGTAGGTTGCTGCTGTGACAACAGACTGAAACATGTGGCATCAGCTTTGGGACCAGTGGTCAGGTGCAAGCTGAAAGGACCTTGAGGAGAATATCAGTGAAGGCTGAAAGGGAAATGAGGGTATTGTTATTAGAGGCTAGAGAAAAAGGTGTCCTGTCTTATATATTTTGACAGCACTATTCCCTGCAAAAAAATATAGAAAATTAAAAAAGTATCCATTGAACTTGTAGATCAAATTAATGACATTTCCTAACATTAAAAGAGAAATACTCTTTGAAATTTGGAAATAATGTATACAGTTGACCCTAGAAGAACCCAGATTAATACTGCACAAGTCCACTTTTATAAGGCTTTTTCTTCTGGCTCTGTGATCCCTGAGACAGCAAGACCAACCCCTCCTTTTCCTCCTCCTCTTCAGCCTATTCAACGTAAAGATGGTGAGCATTATGACCTTTACCTCCACTTAATAATAAATATATTTCCTTCTCTTTATGATTTTTAATAACATTTTCTGTGGCTTACTTTATTGCATCTGTATGTGTGTGTGTGTGTGTGTGTGTGTGTGTGTGTGTGTGTGTGCGTGTGTGTGTATGAGCTAAAAAAGTTGAGCTCATGAAGGTAGAAAGCAGAATGATCGTTACTAGAGGCTGGGAAGGATGAGGGGGATGAAGAGAAGTTCGTTAACGGATGCAAAACTACAGATAGAAGGAATAAATTCTAGTGTTTGTTAGCATAGCACAGTGACTATAGTTAACACCAATGTATTGTATATTTCAAAGTAGCTAGAAGAAAAGATTTGAAATGCTCCCAACATAAAGAAATAATAAATGTTTGAGGTGGTGGATATCCTAAATACCCTGATTTGATTGTTACACATTTGTACATATGTATCAAAATATCACATGTACACCATATATATGTACAATTATTATGTATCAATAAAAAATAAGTACAAAATTAGAAAACTTTATAAAAGATTGCAGTAAATACAATATATAATATATATAACACAAAAAATATGTGTTAATTGACTGTTTATGTTATCTGTAATACCTTCAGTCAACAATACTCCATTAGTAGTTAAGTTTTTGGCAAGTCAAAAGTAATACATGGGTTTTATACAACATGGGTGGTTAGCACCCCTCACCTTTGAATTGTTCATAGGTTAACTGTACTTCATTTGGGCATGTCATTCGAACATTAGGTTTTAGTGGGATGCAGAGAACAGCTTCTCTACCAAATCCAAGCTGCTATGTAGGCTGCAGTGCCATTTTTCCATGAGATCCAGGAGATTTAATGGTACTGATATTAAGTAGGAAGTGTAGAATGTTTGGCAGGCCTCTGGGGGAGAATCACAATATAGACCTTTAAAGTTTTGAAGCGAAGCTATGCCATACTCTGCAGATAATTATTTTCACATTGAAAAACAGCTTTGTGCTCCCTTTTGGGTCCTGTAACAAGCTAACCACTTGATCTTTGGCCACTAATTTATCATGCAATTCAAGATGTCCTTCATGAATTTAGTGTTGTCTGACACATCAGGTAATTACTGAAAGAACAAATAAGTTGCATGATAAAGTGCTCATTTCTCCATGACTTCTACTGACTATATATTGCCACCCCTTTCTCAACTGGCACTTACGGTCTATAGAGAGTTTCTTATAGTCACTTTCTAGAGGACAAAAATTTGGTCTGGCTTACAAATAATTCTACATAATATTCTGGTGTCACCCAAAAATAGGTATCTGCAGTACTAGCATCCCACCCAAAGGTAGCTCTGAAGCAAAGCTTTTAGAGAAAATCCTTGTATCGAACAATCAACTTTGTTCATTTGATCTGGAAATAGAAATGACCAGAATTTCAGTTCTACATTGACCAACAGGCAGTGGCTAACAGACTAGACTGAGAAGCAGGAGCTTTGAAGAAACATGACTGGAAAATCGTTGACAAAGAGGATAAGAAAGAGGTATGCAGACAGACATTTCTAAAAAAGTATCTGTGTCCCTGCCAATCCTTAGAAAAGAACAACAAAAGCAAAAAAGAATCCTAATAATCAGGTAGACAAGATGAATGGCTTCATGAATGCCAGTCAGCCTCTCTCTAAACCATCCTTCTTCTGACTCAATGGGCTTATGAATAATATGGCACCACAAACAGGAACAGAGGTTATGCTCAGCAACACAAACTTCCACTGACCGAAAATTACCTGGTTACAGCCACTACAGAGTGTCAAGCCTGCCCATAGCAGAGACTAAAACTGATCCCACAATGTGCCACTGTTTTCCGAGAGGAAAATGTTACAATATTTTAAATTATGTTGGTTATGTTTCTTTTTCTCCTCAAGAAAAGGACCTTCTGGATGAGGTCAAAATGTCTCAATATGACTATCCTAATTAATGAATGACAACATAAAACATTACCTGGCTGTCTGATCTAATATGACAATCATTTTTCCATAAGACATGTGCAAACAACTCCTTTAAAAGGTGCTAGGACAACTATGCTAGTTCTCAACTTGTTGCCTAATGTGCATTATAATTTTGCCTTAACTTATTATCTGTAATACCATGGAGTACTAGAGTTTATGACACCACCCTTAACAGCCCAACAATGCTTTCTTTGCTTCTTTATATCTGATTATCAAGAAACAAAACAAACACAACTAATTAAATAACTAATTAAAAATCTAATGCTATGGGATGCTAAATGGGATGGTAAATTCATTTCATTTAAAGAAATACCAACAGCATTAAATCATTCTACAGTTTAAGTTCAGAAAATAAATGTCTGCTAAATCTGAATTTAGTTTGATGGTAATTTTATGATAATAACAAATCCAATGAAATTTTTGTAAAAAGGATAAAACATAGTAACATGGGACAAGGTAGTCTTTGAAATCTTCAAGCCAATTGTTTCTTTTTATCCTGTGATCTCATGTAAACTGATGTACATTATTTACATTTTAAACAATTATTGACTCAACTTTAAATGGGAATAATAAATTTTAGCATATAATTATGATAATTAATGTACAAAATTACTTAGACCAGCAGTCCCCAACCTTTTTGGCACCAGAGATCAGTTTCATGGAAGACAATTTTTTCACAGACTGTGGGAAGGGGATGGCTTCAGAATGATTCAAGCACATTACATTTTTGTGCACTTTATTTCTATTATTATTACATTGTCACTTGCCACTGACTGATAGGGTTTTGATACGAGTCTGCAAACAATTGATTTATTTTGGTCTCTGTGCAGTCAAACCTCTCTGCCAATGATAATTTGTATATGAAGCCACTCCCAAAGTGCTAGCCTCACTGCCTAAGCTCCCCCTAAGATAATCAGGCATTAGATTCTCATAAGGAGCACACTACCTAGATCCCTCACATGGGC
>CAUYSK010080426.1:0-49545 GCA_963575035.1 Avahi laniger | reverse complement strand
CCAGGATGCTATACCTTGCCTCATCTTATTCGTTAATGCATTCCACAGATAGGTACTGGGCCTTACCATATTCCAGGCAATGTTTGAGGCACGGAAGATACACTGTTGTGTAAGACAGAAAAGGTCCTTGATCAAGTGACCAGTGCTAAAAAGAATTCAAGTACGCGACAGGATGAAGGACTTGAGAAGGTGATACTCAAGAAGGAGCCATCAATGCAAACCGTAGGGAAGAGCATTGTAGGAAGAGGGAGTAAGTCACTGCTGCGAAGGTGTTCAAGTGGGCACGAGCTTGGTGTGTCTGAGAATTTGGATTGGGGTGGGATGAAGCAAGCAAGAGAAGTAAGGAGGAGCCAGAGCCCACAGGACAGTGGTTGTCAAACCTATCAAACCCAACGTCTTGCTTTAAGAAAAAATTCATAGTGCCCCTCCTACTGCCCTAAAATGAAATTCCTAGATAATATATTAATTTCACCTGAACAATTTATTTATTTTTTTAAATTTTTTCAGAGACAAGATCTCACTCTGTCTCCTGGGCTAGAGTGCAGTGGCATCATCATAGCTCACTGCAGCCTCGAACTCCGAGGCTCAAGAGATCCTCCTGCCTGGGTCTCCCAAGTAGCTGGGACTACAGGCACATGACACCATGCCCAGCTAATTTTTAAATTTTTTGTAGAGACGGGTTCTCCCCTGTTGCCCCAGCTGATCTGGAATTCCTGGTCTCAAACAGTCCTCCCACCTCAGCCTCCCAAAATGTTGTGACTACAGGCACACCACCACGCTTGGCCTCCAAGCCAATTTTTTAAATTAAAAAAACATTAAGAAGACAAAAGCCATCTGATTCCCCTCGTATTGATAAAAGTGATAGGATAACTGAAATCCTAGCTCCTAGATTTTAGGTGGCCAATAAACTGATGGACCTCATAAGCAATTATTTTCATGAGGACATAGGACGACCTCTCCTATGTGGCCTGCATTAATCACTGTTTATTTTGTCATAAGAGCATTATGATAGCTGTACTCCCTATGCATTGGGAAATAATATGTGCTTCATATAGAAGTGCCCTCATCCCTCAATGGATGAGTAAAATTAATCCAAAATTTTTACTCCTAAGCCTGAACTGATTGTTATTATCAATCAAATATTGATTTTTGTTAAAGGAGTAATGGCAAAAAGCAATTTATAATAAAATACTTTGCATTCTACATGTAAATGCTCAGGCACGATTCCACTGAAAGGCACGAGCAATAATCAGATGATTGCCCGTTTGGGTAGAATCGCTGTGCATGTGCAGGTATGTGGCAATAGTGACTCAGAAACAGCCAGTGGCTTCTCTAAGGGTGAGGTGATTTTCTGAAATGGTGACCATTTCCAGGTAAAGTTTGGAACAAACAAAGTATAGTACATCCTTTTCTCCATTGACACAGTAGTTGCACTCTTGGAAAATTCCATGTAAGTACTTTGCATTTAATGTATAATATCCAGTAAAGATCCAGGCTCAGATAATGAACAACAGGCAAAGTGAAGGACCATCCTACAGCAGTGGAACATCTAAGCATTCCCACCCTGCCTGCTAAATGCAGTAGCAGCCCCTCTTCCCAATCATTACGACAACAGAAAGTGCTCCCATAAAATTCCAAGCACTCCCTAGGATGACAGCCACCGAGGCAGGATTTTATGAGCCAAAGGAAGGAGTCTGGTTTTATTCTAAGTGCCATGGGAAGGAACAGAGCAGAGATAAGAATTGTGCAGGCAGACCAGCCAAGAAGTTTTGATAGTAGTCTAGGCGAGAGATGACTACCCTCAGGGGGAGGCTCAGGTGGAAGGAGCAGAGACAGAAAGAAATGGGTAGATTAATGATGTTTTTAGGGTGCAGGCAACAGGATTTATTGATGGCGTTGATGTGGTATGAGAAAAGAGTTTTAGCTTTAGCAACTGGGTGAATGATGCTTACCTTTGTGTATCCTAGGGGAATCCAATGGCTTTTGTCTTCTTAATGCTTTTTAATTTAATATGGCCAAAATTGATCTCGTGGTCCCCATGCCATGTTCATGTTAAGTTTGAGATGACACCCATGTGGAGATATCAAGTTAGAGGTATGGGTTCCTGAGAGATGCCCTGGCTGGAGACGCATCTCGGAGTCGATGGCACATAGAAGGCACTCAAGCCATCGGGTTGGAGATGGGAGGTCACCTTGGGACAGTGGGTGGGTGGAGGAGAGAAGAGTGGCCAGGACAAAGCCTTGGGGACCTCCACCACAATTAATTGAGGCACTCTGTTAATTATTCCATTAAGAGAAACACAGGTTTTTGCATTAATTTTAATGGGAATACTTAATGATTGATGACCCTGGTTTTGGCTTATGAACAAAAATTTTGGAACTAATTATACTCATTTATCAAAGCACAAAGATGTACTTCTTCATGAATTTCAAATGATTTCCCAATGCACAGAGTACAGATATCATAATAATCTTATGATACAAAAGTGGTAATTAATGTTTAGATTAAGGGCAGGCTACAAAAGGGAGGTCCTGGACTCACGCTCTCATGAAAAATTACAGATAAAATCCATTAATCAATATTTATTAGTCACCTACAGAATAGGCAGTGAAATTTTTCAGTCTAAAAATCACTTTCACATTTTCCAAGGGAATTTGACAGGTTCTAGTTTCTAAATTAAAAAACAATCTTTAACAGCTTCATTAAGGTATAACTGTCATATCCCACGACTTTAATACTTTTGAATTTGAAGGTGGTTACGGTGCATTTTCAAACAGACACATACAAATTAAAAAACAAGTCCCCCTGCTGGTTTAACCAAACATAATAATAGCAACTACTGCTTCTTGGGCACCAACTCAGGTGACAGGTACGATAAGCAGAATTTAATCGTTCCTAATCTTCACAACATCCCTGAAGAGTATGTCTCCCATTTTACAGAGAGAAAATCTGGCCTCAGAGGATCTGGAGACCTGCCCAGAGACCAACCAGGGAGGGAAAAGGAGCCAGGATTTGGACGAAGGTGTCTCTGATCAAAGCCTCGTCTCTCTCCCTGACTTCATCCTGCTCCCAGTCTCCTGGAAGATGGAAGCTGGAGTCTGGAATACATATAGAAACTCCCCGCCCATTTTAAAGACAGATCAATGTCACAACGCATTGGCATTGGAGTCTTGCTAGTTCAAACTCTAAAGCCTTTTACTGTCACATGGGGATTAGCTTCAAAGAAATGTCTTAGCGGTGTTACGTTTAATGCCTTTAATGCCTTATGCTTAAGGAGAATTGCATATCCTATAAATGTTAAATTGGTTTATCTTGTCTCCTTCCTCTCAAAAGAACCTATGCTAATTTAAGTCTCTAAATATATTTAAGCAAGTGTGGGGGTGGGGTAGGAAAATTGGTAGGGACGTGAGTTAATGGGTCTTACTAGATATGAGCGGGTTATTAATACACAATGAGTGGTAACAGTAGAATCTGCTGTGTATTTAGGCAGACACCCAGGGCAAAGTGGCTGCCAGTTCACCCAGTTATGAATCATCTACTTCCAGAAGTAGAATAGGAGACTTCAGTGTCCTGACTAGAGGAGACAAAATCACGCTACTGAAATAGGGCCTTGCCTACAAAGGGATAAACAAGAACGTGGGATGTGAAACCGCACAGAGAGAAACGGCCAAAGTCGTGGGTGAAGACGAAGACTGGCTGAGAATTCCCAGTGGGATGAAAGGATTACTTGGCACGTCCTTTCAGCAGATGCAGTGGGACGTGGGTGACAGTAGGAACTGAAGAGTAGCTCGAGTCCTTGGGGTCGGTGGGACACCGAGAGTCACAGGGCTGAGCTCAGGCGTGGCATCCATTCGAGTAGAGAGACTCTGGATGGAACCACGAATGAAGAAGCTGTTTCAGTATCAGAAATCACAAGGTTCGGGGATGTCCTCCAAGCAGCTCGTCTATAAATTAAGGGTGGCTTAGGGAGGAATCTAAGTGAAAATTCTTATTTATAAGTAACCTAAAAGCACAATTATAGAGCGAATAGGATAAAATTTGCAAAATAGTCACATCATCCCCTTCAGTGAAGAATCCACAGATGGGACTCCTGTCGAAGCATCAGGGGAGAACTGACAGGTCTGTTTTAACATAAGCTGTGCTGTGCACTGAGCGCTGCTTTGGTTCTTTTCTTTTCTTTTTTTCTTTCCTTTACCATAATGTTTATTATGGTTGCGGGGATTTTAAAAATTCTTACTGGGTTCCAAATCATCTGCCATATCCCAAGGATACTGAGAACCTTACCACCTCCAACCATTGAGTGCTCACCAGGCCTGTATCAAGGAAGCTCTCTAGGTATTGTCACCATTGCCGCCAAGCCACTATTAAGCACCATGTGGCTCAGTGCATGACACCCATTACCACCTCACAGCAACCCATGAGAGAGCGACTATTATTTTTCCATTTTACAAATGATGAGACTGAAGCTCGGACATTAACTCACTTGGCCTGAGGCCAGGCGTGGTGGCTCACGCCTGTAATCCTAGCAATCTGGGAGGCCGAGGAGGGAGGAACATTTGAGCTCAGGAGTTTGAGACCAGCCTGAGCAAGAGCGAGACCCCGTCTCTGCTAAAAATAGAAAGAAATTAGCTGGACAACTAAAAATATATAGAAAAAATTAGCCAGGCATGGTGGCGCATGCCTATAGTCCCAGCTACTTGGGAGGCTGAGGCAGGAGGATCACTTGAGCCCAGGAGTTTGAGGTTGCTGTGAGCTAGGCTGACACCATGGCACTCTAGCCTGGGCAACAACAGAGTGAGACTCTGTCTCAAAAAAAAAAAAAAAAAAAATAATTCACTTGCCTGAGATGATGCATCTAGGAAATGGTGTGGCTGGCATGAAAGGGCAAGTCTACAGAACCCGGCGCCCACGCTTAACCATGACATCGGGAACATTATTTCAAATCCATGCATGGAATTAGGTATAGGTGACTGTTCTTCAGTCTCTATCCGACCCAAGGCCAAGGCAAAGATGAAACTGTTCTCTCTCGTGTTCTCACAGGGTATCTAGTCCTGAAGCGTAACAAGGAACTCTATTGCAATTTCTTTTCTTTTCTTCTTCTTTTTTAAAACTTAGTCTATGTTTAGGGATAAAGAGAGTCAAGTTACTTTGATTTATTTGTTTTTGAATCAAAGGGGGAATTTATAAATTGTCAGCTTTTCATGAAGTATTCCTTAGAGAAGTTGCTCCCAAACTTTTAAATGGAACAGGACCCTGTCTTTTGATTATCCCCCCACATTGAGTCTGGATAGATCATGGCCTTTCAGGAGCTAACACTAAGCTTCCAGATCTGTTGAAGAGGTTTTTCAGCTCCAGTGCTTGGAAACTGCAGGCCTGAGGTTACCCCACAGCACCCTCTTTGGGGACCCCTGCCTTAAAAACCATTTAAGAATTATAAAACTGCACCTGGTACACAGTTACCTGACTGAATAAAAAAATAGACTTTTCAGTAAATCTCCTACAGTTTGTGCAATCTCAATTCTCCTAGAAGAAAAACAAATGTATGTACAACAAAGAAACCAATTAGCATTGTGGCCAACCACCCATCTTCTATGTTGACTGAAACCTCATAGTAATAAAATTTGAATCTGGTACCTTTGCAAGGCACTCAGCAAATTATTTCTTTTTGATGTACTGCTCATATAAGGAAATGCAGGCATAAAGTAAAACATACTCTTTTAAAGAAACACCTCCCGATCTAAATGACCCCGTTGATATTATATTAGCCCAGGAAATACGGAATGTTTCGCGCCCATGATCCCTACGGCTGGCAATGGGCAGCTAGCTTATCAGAGATTCGCCATTCTTTCTTTCGCTTGCTGCAAAAATCCGGTGTGGTTTAGGAAGAGGAAGGGTCCGTCCCCACATCCTGGAGCTGCTGACCGAGGTGACAAGATCCTGTATCCCCGTCACCATATTGCTCTCCTGCTATTCTGTGACCACACTGCCTGCCATCCATTCTGCTTGCTGGGTGTGCACTTATTCGGAAAGCGGTAACAGCCAGGGAAGCAACGTGTCTACAACCCGAGATACAAGAAAGAAGAGAGAGACACTCGGAGCCCAGGAATTCTAACCCAGCGTGGTGCTTCACCAACCTCAGTGTCTTCTCCCCACACCTGCTTTCTCTTTCTCCAGTTCCTGCTTCATTTAACATTATCACAACCTCTGTGAGCTGAGCTAGAAATTCGTCAGAAATCCTC
Organism: Avahi laniger; assembly: GCA_963575035.1. Lineage (NCBI taxonomy): Eukaryota > Metazoa > Chordata > Mammalia > Primates > Indriidae > Avahi > Avahi laniger. Next base: position 43,306 of record CAUYSK010080426.1, on the reverse strand, counting down.
CTAAAACTTCAGGTATAGAGAATCTTCGAAAGACAGAGATGATAGAATAGGGACGTCTGTGAAAAACACTGAGCTCTGGGGCATCCCCAGCCTCTGTGGTGCGCTGGGGAGAAGGAAGCTCTTCGCTTTTCATTTTGCTCCCCCTCTGCCCCCAGGAGGGTGGTGCTGACCCTCCCTGGTTTTCTCTCCCATTTGTCTTCTTTTTCAGACCCTTGTGCTTCTGGATTCTTGATGGTTCAGTTTTTGTTTCTTCACAAGTGTGGCCCTGCCCAGCCCTGACCCTCATGCCACTGGAACCTTCACAGGGTCTCTTACATCATCCCCTAAAGGATTTGAATGTTGGTGAAGCTAAATTGCTTCGTTCATTCATTCATTCATTCATTCATCCATTCATATTTACTCAGTGCCTACTATGGGCCAGGCACTATCTGGTGATACAGCGAAGAACAAAAACATTTAACAACTCTCAGCCTACTTCTTGATTTTTCTCTCTTCCACTGACTTTCACAACTCTACTCCGTATTAGCAGCCCTCTTGGAGGGCAGTGGTTCAGGATTTATTATCTCTGAGAATTTTGAGATGTTCGCATTCTTAAATTTCTCTGCGGGAGGCAACGACGAAGGCTGAGGTCATGCACACTGAATGTGCTCTCATCTCAGCTTTTCAGTAACTTCCTTTATGCCTCTTGTCCCTAGTTCCATCCTTAGTCTGGACCACATAGGCCCTCATTCCAATGATGGCCATTAGTCTGAGAGAATTTCCCCAGGACTGCTTTGTCAATCCGCAACTCTTGGAACTTTACCGTGTTCTTTTTCTCTGATCCTGTCCCCCAATTCCAGAGTCTTTTCGTAACTCTGTGGACTGGATCCATTCCAGGCCCAATCTTGGCTGTGCACACTGATGTTTCTTGACAATGCTTTGTTCATTTACTATTTACTATTCCACCTTTCCCACTAGAGTGCAGGCTGAGATATATTCACTTTCATCACCTACCACAGTGGCTGGCACAAGACTGGTCCCAATAACTGCTTAATGAACGGAGTCAATGAGAAGGCCTTGGTGGCTCCGTGGTAGAATTCTTGCCTCCCGCGAATGGAGACGATCATTATCTCTGTGCTAAAGAGATGATCGTACTAACCTCCAGATCTGCATTTCCTACACCTGTTGTCTCGATGCGAGATTGTCATAATCACCTGGTTCAAGGATAAACTAATTTAATTAGCACAAGTTAATACAGGGGAATTTAAGCTTCTTTTTGTTTTTTGATACTTTAAAAATCTTTAGTGAACCAGTATTGTTTCGGTTAAAAGAAATTGATCTATTAAAAAAATATTTTTTAAAAAAGTCAAATATTTTCTTACCATGTTACTTAAACCTCACTTGCAGGTAACAAAAAATCAAATTAAACTTCATTAAGCAGAAGTGGGGATTCTCTGTGAAGATTCTGGTGTGTCTGAGGACAGTGTAGAACAGGAAAGTGCCCACACTTGGTAAATTCTAGACCCAACAACCTGGGTGCCTTGAGAACTCTTTCTTCCTCCATCCCAAATAGCAGGAGAGGTGGTAGGGCACAGTTCCCAAAGTTTACTACATTTTCAGCCCCGCAGAGAAGCTTATTTCCAGCTCCAGAGTTCCCAGAAAGCAGGCTCCAGAGGAGACCCCCTCACAGTGGCAGCGGTCGGAGGGATATGGTGTTATATGGCATGACAAATCCCAGTCTCCTGTGGACTGGGGGGGGGGGAAGTCTTTAGAAATTGTGGGGGGTAGATGCTGGGACATACCCAACAACAGGTATCTGTCACACATGCTTCCACTCAGACTCTTCTCTTGCCCAAAAGTCTCTCCAATGAACAAAATGCTTCCCATCCTTCAAGGCTCAACCTGAAATGTCACCTTCTCTGTAACACCTGTGTCAGTCTCCACCCAAGCAAGTCTGAACTGCGGCTTCTTCCCTGTGTTCTTCATTCTGCCTTATTTTATAGTAAGTTTGTATGTCTGCAAACTAACACAAGAATATAGTAGAATTCATTCTAGATTCGAAAGTCAGATCTGAATCGAAATTCTGATTCCCATAGTAACTAGCGAGCTGACTTTGAAATGTTATTTAGTTTCGGAACTAGCTTCCTCATTTATAAGAAAAACGTCATAAGGAGTTGAGGACAGAGTAGTATCTCATACATTCTTGTGAGGATGAAAGAGGCCATGTCTGGAAACTTCTTATACCGTGGCTGGAATGCGGTAGGCACTCATGAATTGCTGGTTTTCTTCCTTCAGGTTTCTCTCCCTAGACTCTGAGTTCTTTGCGAACAGGATTTCCCAGTGTTTATTAAATACTTCAAAGGTAAGTAGGTCTTCATCAAATGTCTGTTGAATCCAGTTGTCTTCCCAGCCAGATTTAATTAGTAAATTAGCATTTATTGAGAGGTTCTCAGTGCTTTGCATGTATTGACTTAATCTTCAGGATAACCTCAAGGGGCAGGCTTTATTGCCTCCTATTTTATAGATAAGGAAACAGGTGCAGAAAAACTAAGAAACTTGCTAGAGGTCAAATACTATTAAGTGATGGAGCGAGGCAGTACCTCCAGGGCCCTTCACTTCTAATTATCCCAGCTACTGGTTTCTTACAGGCAGAAAATGTCTATTCTGAAATAGTTCACATTGCTCTTCATTGTTGTTTGAACTAGCTTAATTTTTTCTAGTAATCTAAGCGAGTAGTTGATTTTTCATTCCTTTAATTAAAATTTTCCAAGAGACTTACAGCCTCCTATAACTGATGACAACGGTCTTCCTAAATTAATTGCACTTTGAAGGGCCCACTCATGCCCCATGCTGCAAACTCCAGAGATCCTCAGCCAGTAGGTTTCAATCTACTGGATGATCTTGGTGTTTTATCTGGTGGATCCTCAAGCGGGCCACCGGCATTGTTACACCCAATTAACAGCTTGCATAACTGTCCCAGCAGGCAACCACGGGAACTCAAGAAAGCAAAAAACAGCTTTCCACTAGGAAAAGGGTGAGGAATCCTGACCTGAGCTCTTTATTTTTAGACAATTCCAGTTACACTGCATTGTTTAGCCCAATAGTTTTAATACTCTTCTTTGATTCAATCTCACCTATCTCCGTCATAGATCTAGATCACCTGTGCCAGGAATGACTTAGGTAACAGGAAAACACAGAGTATGGGCGAGGGTTCAAGAAAACAGTGACCCCTTTACTGACACGGCAGTTAGGTTTCTAAGGTATTTTCACGTGTACTTTTTAGCTCCATGATATTCACCTCAAGTAGGTGATGAGGACGCAACTACGTTTTCTTCACTTAAATGAAGAGACAGAGATTTACAGAAGTGACCCAGCAAAGATGTGCATGAATTTGTTACAATGTAAGTCTCCTGTCCAGGGCCTTCTCCACTTACACTGTGATGTTTCTGGGGACAAAAAGAGGCAGTAGAAATTTTTGCTTGGTTATAGTTTGGGGAATAAATGTTATATTTTGGTGGGAAAAAGCAAGATATTCATTTCTTTTAAACTAGTTTTAAAAAGGGGAAGGGGTATCCTTACATTTCAGGGCACATAAGCACGCTCCAGGGAAGACAAAAAGGGGGAAAGATGGCATCTATTTGCCCAGGAAAGAATCTGAGTGTCCTCAAATCTGTGTCCCTCATGGGCAGACTTTTTTGGGGGATTATCCCAGTCCCGAGCAGATTGCCTAAGCAGTCATTTCTCTTATCGTAGTTGACAGTTCCATCCCTCCCTTTATCAAGTCCTCCCAGTTACTCGATTCTCACCCGAGGTTTAGAAATCGGTACTTTTGGTTGACTTAGTGGCAGTCACCAAAAGATTGTTGTTGCTGTAATTCCTCCATTGAAAAGTTAGATCTGCTAGGTTTTCTTTAATTTTTCAAGTTCTACAATGTCCTTTCTTTTCTGATTTAAAGTGACTCTGCGCTCTTCATACTTCAGTGTCCCTGTCTCTGTATTAGTAACTTACTTTGTTATGTTTGGCAGAGAATATCTGAGAAAAAACTCTCAAAGGAGTAGTGAACCTTCCCAATCTTAAAATCTACTATGTGAAGAAAGAAAATGACAAATGTTTAACAAAAAGTAAGCAATAATGACAGGTTTATTTAAAATTTCCAGTAGAGAAAACCCACTAGTTTTGGAATAAAAGTACTCAATGTACGAGAGCATAGTGAATATAAAAGATTAACAGAAGAAAAATAAAACCAAACATAGTACAAAAAAATTAAAAAAGTCTGAAATGGATTCAAACAGGGATGTTCTTTAAATTCTCCAGATATTTACCAGAGTTACTAGGTTTGGCAAACAATTCACTTGAAAATCAAAGCCTATTTCTGTGCTGTAAACTCCGTAAAAACCTCTTATTAAATGCAAGCACTCCATACAACTGGTATTGAAACATGTAGGCAGTCGATTTCAGAGTAGTAGGAATTATTCATTTGCTCTCACAGTTATATGAATTAACCAGCTGCATAACTGCTTTTTGATGAGGATGGGATAGAAGAATGCCAAAAAAAAAAAAAAGATAAAATCTCTAAAAAATTGAAACACAGCAAAATTCAGACATCAGTTTGTTTCTTTAAAGCAACAAACCAAATTTTTACAGTATATTCTACATTTGCAGTTGTCATTTCCCTCTCCCCCCACCCGCCTCAAATACTCCTAAATTCACTAGTCTAATCAATTCTTAACGTCCAAATATTTTGTACATACATATTTAGCAAAGAGCATATGCCTAACATTACTCTGACAGCAGTATGGTCAGCGTATAATTTTAGAAAGATTATTATGTATATCATCAAGATTAACCTTTACTTAAAAAACAAACAAAAAACCAGTACTAAACAAATAGTTTTAAAATATTATGAAAACCCATGAAAAGAAGACTCAACACAGGCTCTAAACCTGATAAAAACACACTTCGGAAAGACTATTAATGCTAAACTTCTGCCAAACGATGACCTTAAAGTGCCAAACACAAAAGAATCTCTTAGGACTGTTTTTCCAATAGATAATTTGTCCCTGGCTTGGCCATCTCTCCTTTAACTATACACAAAGTCCTGCTCAAAGTCTGCATTTTTAGTTGACTTTACAATAGAATGTTACAATGTAAACTAAACAGGTTCTTGATATCAACAGTATGTTACCAAGGTTTTTTTTTTTTTTTATTTTTTCTTTTTTATGTTTCTGAATCCAACAGTTGGTCACAGAGGTCAAGTATTATCAAGGCTCCTTTGTCAGTCCTCAATCATGTCTGACTCATCCATCCTTCAAGTACATGCAAGGCTCAATAGTTTTCAAGAGGCAGAAGCCTGAGGCCGTTTAAGACACAGATGAAATAGGATTATGAGGTGAACCCATCTGAGTGAGAACTTTATCCAGCCACTGGAGGGGGCCGTGCAGATGTATCTCAATCCAGCAGGGGGTGCTGGTGACATCCTGGCGGTGGTATTCTGCCCCCCAGCCCTAGAAAAAACATATCGGGGGTCATTTATTTATTTAGTTCAGTGGTTAAATTGATAAAGTAAAAAGAGTTCACACAATCAGAGATCTTAATTAAAGCTATGGACCTTTCCCACAAGAAAAACACACACGTGCCCAAAGGCACACATAATCTGGCAGGCAATTTCAGGGGAGTGAGGTCCATCCATGGATTCCAGATTAAGAATTACTGGTTTGGGGGAATGAAAGTTTTAAAATACGTTATAAAGCTGTTCCAATAAAGACATTTTTAAACTTTCATTCCATTGCCCATTACATGACTGATAGTAATGTAATAGCTATTATTAAATTCTCATTTTATCAAGAAAAAGAAAAAGCTGTGTTACACTGACATTCTGTTTCTTCCCTATTTAGCCGCTGAAGGTCCTATCAACACAGGGCTTTTGATCTTTCCGTCTCTAAGCAAAATTGGCAGGAGTACATGTAAGTATCCCAAAAGCTATTATTGACACCTAGCCATTGCCTTGAATCAATAGATTCCATCACCCATTTGTACAAGAAGATAGCCTGCCAGACATCTTCAGAATTACTGAATCGGAACACTAAAGTTCCACAGGAGAAAGTCACTACGCAAATGAGAAAAGAAATTTTGCTACTGCAAAGATCAAAAACTCGTTGGTGTGGGTGGACAACAGAATACAAGGTTCTGATTAATCCTCATTTCAGGAGGAATATCAGAGAAGGTTGGGTTCTATTTATCTCTGCCACCTCCCTACTCTAACAGTTTCAAGAAATATATCTGAATATCAGAACTTTCAAGAGAAAGTTGTGATACATGAACTACATCTGTACATATATGTAGCTACACCAATGTATCTGTATATGTATCAACAAACTGCTAAATTTCATTTAGAGGTTTACGTGTAGGTTTCCTCCATTAGATAGTAAGATCCCTGAAGGCAGGGATTTGTCTTTGACCTTCAATATCTAGCACAGTGGTTGGCATAAAGCAGAAGCTATAAATATTCATTCAGCTGAACTGACTTGGATTTTTTCAGACATGGGAGAGTTTAAGGTATAAATAACTTATAAAATATGTTTCATATTTATATCCAAAAATGATCATCTTAAAAATAGCACAAGATCGGCTATTAATGTTAATAAAATGTTCTATAGCATTTCTCTAAAATGCTGAGTGGGACAGGGTAAAGTATGCAGTCATAATAATAAAGAACAATCTGGTAAAAACATTATGCAATGTTTTTGTTGTTAATATATGATAAGCAGGTGCCCTTTATCATGTGAGAAGTTTTTAATAAAATATTTTATTTTCGACTCTCTAAATCCAACTTCTCAGCTATGTCCATTATATTTCATATAACTCTCCAGTTAGTGCTTATCATATTATAATTAAACTTAATCTGGACCACATGCACCTTGAAGCTCTAGACTTTAGGTGCTTTTTCATCTTGGTATTACTTCTCTGGAATAGTGCTAAAGTATTTGCTGAATGAATGAAATCTAAGAAATTCTGAAGACATAGCTTTGCGTTAAAGTACTTTTTATTAGTTTAAAAGGTTTTTACTTGTGTAAAAGTAAATTAAAACTGTGCAAAAGGAAAATAATTACAATTGATTGGGCAATCAATATGAAATGAGTTGGAGGAGAATGCTAATTGGAACATTAGAGTCATAAATTCTTCTAGAGTGGCCCTTTAATAATAATAGACTCACTGAGGGACCATAGTAATAATTACCACAGTTGCCAACTCCATCACCCTAATTTTAAAGATAACGAACATGAAGACCAGAGAAGAATCGCTGTGCTTTAATCACACAGTTAAAATGGCAGATAGAACTAGAACCTACATCTCTTCACTCTCGAGGGCCATTTTTTCCTCCATACCAATAAAAACTAACAAAAAATACTTCTGGCAAGTCACTGTCCTTATTTTGAAAATCATTTGGGCCAAAAAGCTAAGTCAAAAATTAAACAGTGAATGTTAACAATGAATGAGAAAGGTCTTTGTAGTCTCATACGTACACAGCATATGGGTCAACCTCTTTAAAAAAAAAAGAAAAAAAGCCTTCCTTAATATGAAAGAAGTACCGGGCTCAGCTGCAAAGAACTGTTGAAGTATATTTCAAGAAAACAAATACAAAGAGAACACACTGAAAATCTGCTAAGATGATTCAAAGAAGTAGGAAAAATAATTATATTCAGGAAAAGATATCTTTGATCTAAAGGATGATTAACAAAGTAAGGCTCCAAAATTATCCTCAGTAATAAATACATTACAAAACAGGTTTAACAACAAGTTTGGTGAGCTTCTGAAGAGAGGACATAAAAGGGGATGGCCTCACCCAAATATATAATTAGTTTTGTTTCTCAAAGTAACACAGGATGAAATTTATCTTTGAGAATTCAGAGACAAGTCAGTCAGTTACTAGAATAAGTCACTGACTCATGAAATCAAATCAGATATTTAAGGGTTTTTTTTTATAACATTTCAACAGCATCTTAAAAACTTTTATTTTTCAGAGGCAGCAAAGAAATCAATTATTAGGAACAATGTCCTTAACCGTCTCCCTCCTCAAACCTTATAATACAATCATAGAGTGAAGGCATCATTCTTTCGGCAAGGGTCTTGTTAACTTTTGAATTATAAGAAAATCATGAGGTTTACTGAAACCACTAAAAAACTGACCAATTAAAAATAATTTCCAGTGTGATGAACTTTAATTTTTACAAAAAGATCACTCGCTTATTTGTTAAAACAAAAGCAACAAGCATTACCATCATAAAAATTACTAAAAACAAAGAATGAAAAAGAAAAGGCAGATGTGTTTATTCAATTGATCTCATGAGACAACCATGTATTAAAATTACATGTTAAAGGTATAACCTAACATATTCTAATGGTATTACAATATCTAAAATAGTGCTATTTGACTAAGGAAAAGGTTATTAAAGCCTCCTGCTACTGCCGTTTAACACAAGTACTCCCATGTTCCAATGATATTCTCCTAATATTGACATTCGTATTAAAGTTTAAAAGTGCCTAGATAGTAAGTCAGCTAATATAGACATATTATGAAGAGGATATAGATTTTCATATTGCAAAAAAACACAGCAAAAGTGTATTAAACCCTAACTAGAGGAATCAGAGCTCACTTACCTTCACAAAGCTCATGCGTATAGTACACATTTTTGTGAGCTCATAGACTGTCTCGAAACCATGATTCACAGATTGTGCCAATAACTGCGCAAATTCTTGGTTGTTAAAAATTTTCAAACTACACCCACTAGGGATCTTGCAAACAGTGGTGGGATGAAATCCATGATGGTAGTTGCAGTTCCGACTTTGCACAAAGATGCTACTGTCGCTAAGGCATTCGGCATACACCTCTCCTCCGACGTAATAAAGATGCACTCCTGTAGGAAGACAGAGCATATCATTTCGTTATCATTTTTTATAGTTGAAAGTACCTGTGCAGCTTCAACATATAAATTTACATGGATTTAAACTTTAGCTAGTCAGATATTCTAGTTAAATATTCTCTATGTCCTGCACAACCGATAAAATCTCAGTTAACTGTGTTAGTTAATACGATGTCCACATGTCAACAAGCATGTCTAGGAGGTTTTTAGAAAATAATATAACAAAGTCTCTTAAGTTTTTTTTTTGGTGGCCCTCGCTTTATCGCCCAGGCTAGAGTGCCATGGCGTCATCATAGCTCACTGTGACCTCAAACTCATGGGCTCAGGCAATCCTCCTGCCTCATGAGGCTTCTCAAGTAGCTGGGACTACAGGCATACGCCACCACGCCTGGCTAATTTTTCCATTTTCTGTAGAGATGGGGTCTCGCTATGTAACTCGGGATGGTCTCCAACTTCTGGCCTCAAGCAATCCCCCATCCTCCCAAAGTGCTAGAGTTACAGGTGTGAGCCACTGAGCCCTGGCTACAAAGTTTCTTAAAAATTATAACAAAGTGTAGCAATTTTATTTTGATAGGTGTTTAAAGCCCTATTTGGGCATGGATTGAAAGTGTAGTCTCACTCTAAAAATATAACATAATAAAAACTGGATTTGGAGCAGCAGAAGTAGAGGAACTAGAAAACCACAGGTGGAAAAATATTGTTGAGAACTGTGAGATGAATGGTCCAGTTAAAATATAAAAAAAATTAAAAAGTAGAAAAATAATTCATACTGCGTGAAATCAGATCTCAGTAAACTACCACCTGCTCTAAACTTTTTCCTGTGAGAACCAGAGTGCTGAAAGTGTAGGAAATTGATCTCATTTCAGCCTTTAAAAAAAGGAAAGGGGGGGAAAACCCATTCTCACAAAGCCCCACACCATTAAGGGAGATTACTTTATACAGGCTGCCCAGCAAACAGTCAGATCTCCTGTGGCTTTGAACAATCCACCTTGCAGGTAACTCAGGCATGGCTTAGTCAATGCTAAAACTATTGCCCCTCGCAGGAAGTATTATGTGTTGTGTTTATATGTAAACACAACGGTTAAGACTTCTGTAACCATTAAATAGCTGCTGGGGCAGAAGCCCATTTTTTGGCCTGATGTAGAGAAAACAATTTTAAAGAGAGAGGAAAAAGTGTGTGTGTTTTACTTTTTCTCCCTGATTATTCAAATGACAAAGTTTCGTTTTAGAAAATTCAGAAAGTAAATTAAAATATAAAGAAGCAAAACATATTATCACTCCTTTAATGACCTACAGGCAATAACTGTTAGTAGTTTGACTCAGCGTGCTCAGTTTTGGGGTATCAGTAAGATTACTTTGCAAACATTTAAAATATGTGAGTGATTGACTGTATGGCAATAACAATTTTTTAATGACTGCCCCATTGGCGGACCATTGGGTTGATACTAATTTTCTGTTATTATAACAATGCCATGATAGATGTCACTGGACAATGTTTGATAACATCCTTAGGAGAGATTCCTGGAAGTTAAATCACTGGATCGAAGGTTGTGATTCACTTTGCCAAATGACTTTCCAGAATGCTTGTATCAATTTACACCCTCGCTAGCAGCGTATGAGTGCCTTTCTCATTTTACCCCTGCTCGTCCTGAATCTGAGCTTAAAACAAAAACAAATTTCCCTAATTTATAGCTGAAAATAATATAATTGTCTTAATTTACATGTGAGGCAGGATATGCTCCCGTAGTTTATTAGCCATCTGTATTTCTCTTGGGAATTCACTGTACATATTTCTTACCTATTTATCCCACTGGGGGTCTAATATTTTTATTATTTTTTTATGACCTGTGCATACAAGAAGGACATAAATAATTTATTTGTTAACCCTGTTAGTTCTCTGTTTTTTAATTTTGTTCATGACATATTTTTTAACCTCCAGGAAGTTGGCTTTTAGTCAAGTCTCTTATAATCTTTTCTGTTGCTTTTTATGCATTGAAATTTTCTACCTCTCTAATCAAATATATTTTCTTATAGCTTTTTAATTGTTTCCCTTTTTAAAAATATTCCACTCATTAATCTATTTGCATATATGGTATGAGGTCAGGGTTTCTCCTCCGCAGCCACACCCGAGAAGCTTAACTTTGTTATTGCAGGACCATTGGAAGACTCTGATTTGTTATGCTTCATTTAACATACATTAAATTTTTATATACAGTGTAGTCTGAGTTTAATTTACTCTACTGTTTTGTCTACATACTGATTTAACTGTAGTTTTACAATGTTTTATTAACCCTAACGTCAAGAATTTTTTCTTTGCACTTCCATTAAAAAATTTTGGCTATTCTCATTTGCCTATCCTTCCAGGTAATCAGAATACATTATCCAACTTGCAAAAAACATCACATTGTGATTCTGATAAGAATTGTTGTAAACTATACATTAAATTAGGAAGAAGTAATATCCTTAAAATGTTCTCACGACATGAAGTCTTCCCTTTAAGGAACACAGACTACCTATTTATTTATTCAAATTTTCTCTCTCAGTAAGATTTGGTCTTCTTTATGTAATCCTCACATACTGCAGGTTTAGATTATTTCCAAGAAATTTATGTTTTTCCATTAGAGATGGGATTTTCCCCTCTATTATATTTTCTAACTGGTTATTACCAGATTAAAGGAAACTGACTTATGTAACTTTTAAAAAATAGATCTTTGGAGGTTTCCAGGTAAACAATCATGCCATTTGAACGAACACGATGCCCATCCATAAATACTGGCACGCATGAAGGGAGAAAGGCATTTATATACTTCCGGTGGGGAGGCGTAAATTAATAAATGCTTTTCAGCAAGTAATTTGGCAAAATATAGCGAGAGCTTTTGACCTACTAGTTTCATTTCATGAATCTATCCCAAGAATACTATTGATCAATCATATCATTTGCAAATAATGATAATCTTGCTTTATTTCCATTATCTATAATTCTACATTTGAGTATACCACTCAGGGCATCTGTAATAGTTTTAAATAACAGCATTCCCAGAATCTTTATTTTCTTCCCAATTTTTTTAAGAGGAAATGTCCCATAGGACAATGGTTTTTTGCTATTTTGGGATAATAATCATCTTTAGAATTTAATGAAAAATATGTCCTTCCCTCTCAAATGTACGAAAAATTGTGTTTATATATAATTTCATAGGTTTACAAGCCATAGGAAGGTATCTATGTATGTTATGAACTTAAGTTCTAGTACTTCATTGATGAATGTGTAATTTTTTTCTTTAATCATATTAAGAAAATACCAATTCCCAGTTTAAGAGTTGTTGGGTCTCTCTGCCCTGACCAGAGTTCAAATGTTAAACTTCATCTTGAATGCCTGTTAAGCACCTATTAAATGACCTTTTAATCTGGTCCAATGTTCTAAATTTCACAGCTCATTTTTTAGTTTTACTCTGGAAATAATTTCAAATTTATAGAAAAGTTTGAAATAGAACAAAGAAACACAGAACAAGGAACACCCATATAGCCATTATCCAGATTCATTTATTGTGACAATTTACTCCATTTACTTCATCATCTGTGCCCTCACCCCACCACATACACATCCATCCGTGTGTGTGTGTGTGTGTGTGTGTGTGTGTGTGTGTGTGTGTGTGTGTTCCAATGCAGGAGTGTTTTACATGGAGACAGAGATAGATATAGGCACCTTTATATATACATAATTTCTTCCTGAACCATTTCTCTAAATACTTAAGCGTCTATTTCCTAAGGATAGGGATAGTCTCTTACATAGCCACAGTATAGTTATCAACGCCAGTAAATGTAACATTGATCTAATCTACCATTCATATTCCGGTTTTGCTTGCTGACCTTGATAATGTCCTTTGCAGTATTTTTTCCCCTGTCCGGTACAGATCATGTCAGATACTACATATAGCTGTCTTATCACTTTAACCTCTTTTAATCTGGAACATTCCCACAACCTTCTTTGTCTTTCGACATTGATATTTTAGAAGAATACAGTCCCTCCTCACCCTTTTTAATGGAACATTTCTCACTTTAAGTTTGATGTTTCCTTGGAATTAGATTAAGATTTTGCAATCTCGGCTGCAGTTCTGCGCAGGTGATGTCATGGCCCTCTCGGGGTGTCACATCTGGAGGTGTATGCCCTCTGTCCACCTCCACATACCTCCACAGGCTTTAGCTTTTGCCCCCCTCCCCACGTGTCCCTTATTCCACAGTGGCAACCGAAGCTCCCAACAATAACTACACGTTTAGTCATTTGCTTAATCTTATAATACATCTGAAAGTTTCAGAACTGTTTCACTCACACCATGATGAAATAACCAAGTCTTCGTAAAGAGCTCAGGCTTTGTTTGAAATCCTTCCCCTGACCCTACCCCACCTGGCCTGGACTGAGGATACATAGTCAAATACTATATTCATAAGTTACTGGTTCTTTTCTTTTCTTTTTAGTGAGCTATACTATTCATTTGAAATATAATTAAGTTTGTTTTAATGTGCTTTTAATTTTAGGTTGTAATTCATTTTTTAATAGCCATCTTATTCTGTAGCAAAACATAAGGTAGTGTCCCAAAGTAGCAAATCATAATTTCAACTAATTAATATCAATATTATGAGAGTTGATATACCACAAAAATAACTGATGGGAAGTGCTTCCCGGTAATACAAATTGGAAAAATATTTACAAACTGCAGCACATGAACATGACCTGATCTTTGCTTACTAGTTTGCTACAGGAATGACTAAGGCAGCTCTGAGGGAAGAACACAACAGACAAACGTTCGAGAGAGGGTAAAGTGAAAATTCACCTTTTCCAATATGCCGCCTAGTGTTTTCAATAGTGGAATTCCGGTTAACATTGGAGAGCAGCCCAAGGCAGAAACGGTTCTTATTGTTGGAAGGATCAGTGAAACCATCCACCAACACACTTGTGGAGGAGGCATGGAACGCTTCACCCACACGATTGTTGAGCTCATAGTAGACAATAGAGCACCAGTGTTTTGGTTCCTCATAAGCAACCGCCTGAACATCTGTAAGAAAGAAAAGGTTGTATCACCCAAGATTAGCACCTCAGGCTCTCAAAAACTGAAATTGTGCTGTAGAATTGGCTCAGGATCATGGGATGAAGATATGGAAAAGCAACTGCTGCTATAATGTATACAGTTTTTCTATGATGTCTAAAGCAGGTACTTCTTAGTAAGTGTGACATTCTCCTTTAATTGGAAAACTATTTTCTCCAAGTACTATCAGATAACCAAAACACCAGCGAAGCAAGAGTCTTTGCTGAATACTAACCACATGCTAATTGCTCTGTAATATGCAGAAATGGAAATCACCCCAACCGCAGACCCTGGGGCTCACCATCTAAAGAAACACAAGTGACAAGTGAAAAAACAAGTAGGAAGAGAACAATAGAAGATAGGAAATACGCCAAAGGTGCTGGCGTGAGAAGGAATTACTTTTGGCAAAGACTTAGTACATCTACACTTTTCCAAAGCAATGAAAATCAGTTTCTAATTATTGATAAGAAGTTACTTTACTTCATATTAAGTTGCCAATAACTATCACAGCTACAGTTTTGCTCTGGGTCTCAAACTCAGGAAGAAATCTTGCCAGCTGGCCATTCTTACTGAATGAATCATATCTTTCTCATCCAGATTTCATGCTAACTTCCTTATATTTGCTTTAAGTCATGCAGAGCAGGTGTGTTTTGTCTCTCCATTCCCAGAATGGGCCAACAATGGAAATTACCCAACTTTACTGACAGGATGCAGCTTGTTAAGTCAAATCTCTTAAGACTAACAAATCTCCAAACAGAACATGCTTCTAAACATTTGCAACTAAAAGGTTTTAAAGATAAGTTCCTTCTGTAGTAAAACCTCTTGTACCACTGCTTTAGAGATTCCAGGAATACAAACCATATCTTTTCAGCATACCAGTATATAATGATCTGAGGTTTACGAAGTCTTGGGTATACAATCATTAAAAAAAAAAAAAAAAAAAAGAAAAGAAAGAAAACCCACATCAGCACAGACTATAAGTGTTAAAGGAGAAGTACCTTTGTGTTCTTAACATCAACCTCCATAAAAATGCATTTTACTTTAGAATTTGGTAAAAAAAAAAAAAAAAAAGTGATCATTAAAAAAACCCCCACACATACATTAGTTGCCTTTTATACTTAAGTAGGTTAGCTAAAAACATATGCTACCTTCCCCGTTTGCTAAGCAACTCCACTATGTCAATTTGCTGTATTTCAAGGAACAAACTTTTAGTGATTTACAAGTGCCAAATCTTAAAGAAGGCTGCAACATCATTAATAGAAGATTTTTATCAGCTATCAGGATTGTTCAAAATACTATTCATCTAGGTCAGAGGTTGACAGATTTTTCTCTGAAAGGCCAGAAAGATTTTGTGGGCTGTACAGTCTCTATCACCACTATTTGACTCTGCCCTTACAGCACAAAAGCAGTCATAGATAATATATAAGGAATGAACACAGCTGTGTTCCAATAAAGCTTTATTTACAAAAATAGGCAGCAGGATAAATTGGCCCGTGGGCTGTAGTTTGCTGACAGCTGATCTAGGAAAATCACCAAAGGTTAAAAAAAAAAAAAGAAAGAAAAAAAGGTCAACATTCCTTTTCTTGAAAATATTAAATGACTATAAACTTATTCTAAGGCAGAAAAATTTTAAAGCTATTTAAAGGAAAAACCTTTAAAGCTATTTAAAGGTCTGGTTCCTGAAATTAGACATTTTAGGCTTAACAACAAAAGTACCAGTCCACATGCTTGTAATAGTATAGTAGTTCTGTGCCTATTCTTTTTCTGCTATCTTGTTCCCCAAATACAAATTCCAAAGATGTGTGAGACAGGGGTTATTTTCCCCAGCCAGAATGCTTATTTGTTGGCTCATAATTATCTGTTTGAGAGGATGTTCTAGAGATGATCGGAAACTATAAGGTACAGAGCCAATAAAAAAAGATACAAAAAATTTTTTGCTGATTAGAAAGGTATACATTGCAATTTATTAACTGAATATCTAAGAAAGGTTCTTTTGAGCTCATCAATTTTTAATAGATTGTATTTTTTAGAGCAGTCTTAGATTCACAGCAAAACTGAGCATAAAGTACATATATCTATATACCCATATACTCCCTGCCTTCACACATGCACAATACTTATCAATACTCCTCACCAGAGTGGGACATTTGTTACAGCTGATGAACCTGCATTATACATCATTTTCACTCAAAGTCTATAGCTTATATTAGGTAAAGTAATCGCTGTTGGTTTTGTATATTTGATGGGTTTGGACAAATGTATATTGACATGTAGCCACCATTATAGTATCATACATCGAATTTTAAGTACTTAAAAATATAAGCAACTCTGATGAATTCTGAGGTATCTCCTATTTTAATAAAAAAGGACTAACAATGAAATAAGACACACCTAGCAATCAAACTGCAGTTTAACTTCAATTTGCATAACCTTTATATAAATTGAACAACGCATGCCATGAGTTGAGTGCACCAGTGAAGCACTTTCTTATACGAGAGGTTATCTGGGAATAGTTTTATTCACCAATGTGACCATGGCTTCTTACAGACGCTAGGGATTCTACCAAACTGATCTACCCGAGTTCTCTACCTGCTTAAGCCTACTCAACTAGCCAGTGTAGACCTAGAAGAATGATGGCATGCTGTACTCAGTCACTGTTAAGGATAACATTGAGCTGGAAAGAAAGATCCACTTTTTACTAAAGAGGGAAAGAAATTTTCAGTTCTGCTTATAAGTTTTCCACGGTGAGAAGAGGAAAAACTTGTGCCTCGATTTCTTCTAGTAACAAAGTTAGAAGCAAACATAGCAAGAAAGGTATGCTATTTTGTTTGTTCCAGTTGCAGTTATACATATATTACGGCTAGAAAATAGATGTGGTTTATGAATCTACAAAAGAAACCTTTTGGATAGCCCAGTTATAGGAACTTCCAATTTTGAAAATCACCCATGAAAACTCTACTTTAGTATTACCATGCTCATGGTTTTTCAAAACTACTTTGTCCATTTAAAAATATTCTTTTCATCACCAATGAAAAAGAATTAAGTATTGAAGATCTAAACAGATGACAGCACAACTATACTCAGGCCTTCATTAGTTAAGTCAGTCTATTTGTTCTTTAAATAAAAGACTCATTTGCTATCCAAAGGATTCTTCCTATGGAGCTTCTCTTATCATTGTCTCTAACTTTCTCAAATAGCTTTTTTTTTTTTGAGACAGGTCCTTGGTTTGTTGCCCAGGCTAGACTGCAGTGGCATCACCATAGCTCACTGCAACCTCAAACTCCTGGGCTCAAGAGATCCTCCTGCCTCAGCCTCCCGAGTAAGTTGAGACTACCGGTGCACGTCACCATGCCTGGCTAACTTTTCTATTTTTTGTAGAGACTTGGTCTTGCTCAGGCTGGTCTCAAGCCATCACATCCAGCCTCAAATAGCTATCTTTGCAAAGTCTAAAAAAATTTGTGAGAGAAAGTAACATTTGGACAGATAACCTTTAGACTCTAAAAAGGGAACAGCAGCAATTCATTTTACCTCCTCTGTTGATTTCCGAGGGCAGTGGAGGCACCATCATGTTTGTGTCCATTGGCTGAGAGCCATCCTGGGTCATGGGGTCTTCAGGAGGCAGGTAAGCAGGTGGCGGTGTATCAGCTACGAAGTTTCAAAAAAAAATTGTTTTTTAAACCTTAATAAACATACATGCTTAAAACATACATTCTCTTCTGTGCTGAAATTCTTAAGGGATCAAGTTGCCATTTCAACCTCCCCATTAAAAGACTGGATACTACAAGCACTGGACTTGATGTACAATTTCTGAAAAGTATTATTATCCCATAATCTTATGCATTTTAGCAAAAATCCAGTGGGAGGAAAAGCACTATATGCCAGTTCCAAAAGTTGCCTACCTATCCAGGATCACGCCATTAAGAGCAACCAGAAGAGCATTTAAACATACTTTCATGCGATCAGCTCTGAAAGGACCTCTGCATTTCACAGCTTCTCTGGTAGATGGAAAACCTTTGAAAGCTACATTGGACCTCTTAAGCAAAGGAGCTTCAGAGTCTCTTGCATTAAACCTCCTGAGGACTTCTAGAAATTTACCAACTGAGTTTCATTACAACCTACTGATTTAAACTGTTACTTTTCCATGACTTCAAGCAATCTGTTAGGACTATCTTCTCCCTGCCCACTTAAATAATCACTAGTCTTTAAATCCCTAGTAACAGAATAACAGAAAATGAATCAGTTGTTCACAGCTTTCTTCTATTTCAGAATTTACATGTTTCTTCTGAAGAGCACATAACCAGCTGGCAAGTAAGAGGTGAACAAGATTTTTGAAACAAAGAACATTAACACAGTTTTGTGTTTCCTTAATATAAATAAAGGGTACAGGTTTCCCACGCATAATTCTTCTCAATCCAAAAGCAAGTTTCTCACTGGCTGTCATGAGTCAGAGCATATATGACAGGGCCTTGGGGACAAATGCTACCCGAGGGAATCACGACTCCTTGGATGAGCGCTCCAGACCACTCAGGGCAACTGCTGACCGCAGGTAACTAACACTGCCCCTTCAGAGATCCCCGCTGGCTTCCAGGACTGACTCTGCAGCTGAGTCACAACCCAGAACTTCCACTATCCAGCTGCTAACGAGCAACCACTCAAAGCATCAAGACCAGAGCACAGGGACCTTTTCTGGATGCCTTTTTCACCCCTTCTCCAGCTTCTTTTAATTCAGCTTCTTCCCTGCAGCTGTGAGGATGTCTCTGCTTTATCTCAAGCCAGGAATGAAGACAAAGAGCCTCCTCTGAGCCTCAGTCGGTGAATCTCTGCCAACAAGCTGCTGAAAATTTTATCCGCAGCCTATGGCATTGGCACCTCCAAGAGGGACCAGGTAATTGCTGGTGGTAATTCTACCATTTCCACAAGTAACTACACCCCTCCCTTGTAACTGGTTTTCTTCCGTATTTCCTCTCCCTGGCCTGTACCTTAATCCCTGACAGCTAAGGACAAAGTGTAAATTCAAGCAATAGCCTTCAATTCACTCTTGGGCCCCCCTCAAGAGTGAAACTAATCTCACCACCAACCTGTCCGTCAAACTCAATGGGTTTGGAAGGGGGTGGGGTGGATAGGAAATCACAATATATTAATTTGATTTTTAAACTAATCTATCACCCATCCTTATCCCAATCTCTTGGATTGAAAAACAAAACAATGCAAAATAAACAGGCTTAAAATGAAAGAGTAATAAATACATAAATAAAAGGAAGCAATATAGAGTGTGGACCACTTTTCAAGTGTGGACAAAGTGAATACCTCTTTGTCTTCATTTCTGGCTTGAGATAAAGCTTTCAGCTGAAGTCCTAGCACTGATGTTGATTCAAATTTACTTAAAAACATTTCAAGTGGCCCGATAAACATGCTTGCACAGTCATTTTCCCTTCCTAAACGTTAATAGATGTCAAGTATATCTTTATTTAGGGTATCCTTTTTGAGGTCTTGCAAGAAATTTGGCATTATTTTTTCTGAGATGCTTATTAACCTATAACTTGAAAAATACAATGTCCTAATTAATCGTTTATTTCAATTACCATTACATCATCAGTTATGTCTTCAAAAAAAAAAAAGAGGAATAATTGTTTTTTGTATTTGTTAAGCCGCACAAGCAGATGGTTTCCAGGACTTCTGTTGCAATTCCTTTGTTGTTAAAGTATATGTTTCTTGGGATTACATCACCATTTAAATGAATTTAATTAAGTGGGGGGCATGTGATCCCTCAGGAAACGTCTTTTCTGAGGTTCCACTTACACCAGGGGTTCTTCCATGTATGAAATGGTATTAATGGAGGTTGTATTTCTCATAACAGCAAATGTGTATAACACACTATTTTTCTCTTTCTTTTATCAAGAGCAAAGACTCTAACGATTATGCCACTCCCAGAAGGATGCAGCTGTTTCAAAACCTTTTAAAAACAAGGAAAAAAATATAGCTTACTCGAGCATCTGTGCCTGACAAATAAGACATTTGCTTACTTGGCTACAAGGTCTCCTTTCACCAAAAGTTGTACCCCAAGAGTAGGACGGCACAGTGCCATATACCAGAGTTGAAAAGCTCCCTCCATTCCAGGTTGACCCGGCTTCTCCGTGACACTGTGACGACACTGATCTGTCCACCGAACGTCACTGAACATTCGAACCTACCTGGCATCTGGAAAGGACTTCCGGGGTCTGAGCTGGTGGGAGAGTGCGGGTAGGTGCTGCTGCTTCCAGGAGAGTTTGGGTAACTGCTGTTGGGAGAAGGAGGAAACGGGTGGCTGTTGGGTTGCTGGAAAGAATCTGGAAAAGTGGCGTTGAGTGGCATGTGAGGCTCATTTTGTCCTAAGTTGCGGAACTGAGCTAAGAGGCTGTGCTGAGGGTTATATTCGCTGTGTCTTGGAACCAACACTGGAGGAAGTACTGGAAAAATGGGAATTAAAAAAAGAGAAAGGCAAAAATGAGAATGATAAAAATCTGTAATTACATCACAACAAAGTTAAAATAATCTCTAAGTGACAACAAATTATCTGATCTCTGCCCTGCTGCCAACTTGAAAGCACCATTCAAACGAAAAGCTATTTTTTTATACTCAGGAACAAATACAGTCCCTTTCGAACCACTGATGACATACGCCTGAGATCTGCAGCCCTGACAAACTGCCTGAGGAAAGTCTGCAAAATACATTCTTTTAAGTTAAAAATGTTAAGGTTCCCCATTCTTAATTTTTCATTCACGAAAAACCAAAGCACAATTAAGAATATATATCATCACTGACAATTCCCCTTCACAGCCCTGCTAGTAAGATTTTACATTAAAGAGTTAATGTTTATCAAACGATAGGAATTATTCACCATAAATGTTTTAAATTGACAATTTTAGCACAAAAAGAAGTGTAGTAAATAAAGCTGAAGAAATCAATACAGTGAGCAGTATAAAATCCAAATGCCAGTGAAGATAGTTAATTACACAAAATATGGTGTTTTGTGAAACAGAACTTATGTTACACCCTGTGCTAACAGTCATACTTTATGAACATCTTTTTTCTAAGGATCTTTATGAAGTTACCCACTTCTCAATAATCCTTAACACCACCTGATAGGCCAAAGAAAAAAATGTGTCATACAACCCACATTTTGCTAACTGAAAATCCAAGCTACAAAAGACCCAAAAGGTAGATACATGTTGAGAAGCAAAGAATTTCTGTCCCTCCTAAAAGCTCTACATGTTAGGAATCTAAGCAGTTAATAATTGGCATGGTCATCAACCTCCAGAAAACTCCTGAGGCAAAGCCACCATAAGTGTGATGATTCTAGAAGAGAAGGGCTGTAACAGTTACAGAGCCTCAGCCAAGGTTAGAGCCTGCGTTTCCCCACCAGGGTCCCTGGATAGGTCCTCCTAATAATAAAAATCTGTGCAATCCCTCCTGCTCTCCTGGCCCCAGCCAGGGAGTGAAAACCCATATTGTAAACTGTATGGGAGAACAGAGGAGGATGTTTAAAACCTATTATTGTTGTTGGTAGTTAGGATTCAGGATATATTATATTTCCCCACAGAGAAAATATTTAGTGGCATTAGAAATTCAGTAGACTTTTGAAGGATTTCCAGGGAATCTATCCACAATTTTTATCATTTCTGTGGAAAAACATGATCTTAACACTTGGATTATCACTTATTAGCTAAAATTGTTTAAGTAAAGATAGGTTTTTGGTAGTATTAAAATTTCTCATATGCTGTATCTTAAATTCCTACATAATCCTGTAGCAATAAATTTGTGGATTTCCCTATTTGAGCCTTTAGAAACAATCTTTTGAGTATATAATAAATATGTTTTCCTTTTAGTGCAGTGATGGAATCCGCCCAAACTAAACCATTAAAAGCATAATTTCTCCTTGTGCCTTTCAATAGTTATCTGAAGTATAAACTGCTTTGTTTTGTGAGAGAAAAAAATCCTGGTAAAGGCTCCCCCAATGCCAATAGAAATCTACATTTCAAAATAGTCCAATACCTTTAAATTACCTATGCAATCATAAACATTCTCTTTTCTTTTAGCTGCTGCAGCTTGGGTTACCACTTCCCAACTTGCCTTTTCACAGGCACCTAGCTATGGTCTCATTTTTTTTTTTTTTTTTTTTGTAGAGACAGGGCCTTGCTATATTATTATATAAGCTGCTCTCAAAACTCCTCCCGCATTAGCCTCCCAAGGTGCTGGGATTACAGGCATAAGCCACCACAGCCAGCTGATTCTTACCCTCAAAGGGGGCAAACGCTGACCCCTAAACCATTCCTGCAAAATGCAGCACCAGAGAGCAACTTGAATCAATTCGACATCTCCTCTTCCTTCAGAAGACCCCTGCTCCTAACACACACACACACACACACACACACACACACACACGCACACACACACACACAGATTCTGCTTACTGGGTGCCTGTTTTAGCAGCTCTTACTGCCTGTTTCAGAACTGAGGACTTCCTTGTTTCTACACCTCAGATGGGGGTAGTCAGGGGGAAAGGATTAACCTTTGCAATAGCCACAGCAAAAGGCAATGCATTTCTGCACCCCCAACTTGGTATTTTGCAAACATGTTCCTGCAGTAACCCTGTTGTGTGGTGTGCAGTGGTTTCCTCTAAGGCATAGCACTGTCTTTACTGTACACCACAGGTGAGGTCAATCACCTTTAGTAGATGACCTGGGAGATGAGCCACCAAGTACAAGAAAGCAGCACCCTATAGATGAACTTGACAAGAAAGGAACTTTTTTTTCCTCACCTCTGATTATTGAGATGATTTTGCCATGGCTAATATAGGTACAGGTACCTTTGTTTTTTTTAATTTAAAAATATTAAGGGGGTACAAATGTTTTCATTATACGGATACACTGTATAATGCTGAAGTCATCTTTTAATAAACTTAAAAAACATTTTGAGACATTACACATTTACAGTAAAATTCAGAAATCTTCATATAAATGGAATCATATACACTCTTGTGTCCGGCTTCTTTGGTTCAACATTATGTCTGTGAGATTCATCCAATGTGTGTAGCATCTTATTATGTGTATATACTGTAATTTATTTGATACAGTTTTCTCTTCTGTTGATGAACATTCAGGTTGTTTTCAGTTTGGGGCAATTATAATAAAGCTTCTATGAACATCCTTTAACTTATTTTGAAATAATTTCAAACTTACAGAAAAATTGCAAGACTCATATAAAGAACACTTTGTAAGCCCTTTACCCAGACGCACCAATTTTTAACATTTCGCTACATTTACTTACTCATTCTTTCTCCTCTCTTCTGCCCTCAAAGACACACTTTCTGAATCATCCGAGAGCAGGTAACATATGTCCCTTTATCCTACAACATTTCTGAGTAACTCCTAAAAAAAATGAACTTACATATACACATTATAGTTATCAAATTTGGGAAATTTAACACTGATATGATTTTATCTAATGTAAAATCATATTCTAACTTTGCCAATTGTCCTGACAATGTCCTATGTAGCAATTTCCTGATACGGGATCTGAGCTAGGATCATGCATTATACTTTGTAGTCTCCCGTAATCCCGAATAGTTCCTCAGCCTTCCCCACCTCTTGCCTCCCCGCCCCGTTTTCACATTGACATTTTTGAAGACAGGAGTTATTTTATAGACTTTCTCTCAACTTGGGTTTCTCTGATGCTTCCTCGTTTGGTTGGACTACTCGATAAGTGATATCACGCCTCTCTCAAGGCATATATCCAGAAGCACACAGCGTCTGCCTGTTGTTGATGTTAATCTCGATCCCTTGGTTAAGGTGTTGAGTACTTCCTCCACTGCATAGTTACTTTTTCCTTTTGTAATTAGTAAGTATGTAGTGGGGAGATACCTCAAGACTAAGAAAATATCCTGTTCTCATCAAACTTTACCACTCATATTTACCATCCATTTTTGCCTCAATCAGTTTTTGCTACAATGGTTGCAAAATGGAGACTTTTAACTCCATTATTCCTTATTAGAATTCGAATATAAGAGCTTTCCCTTCTCGTTTATTCATATGCCTATCTGTAACAATCAGTGATCAGTATGGATTCATAGATTCTTAATCAATGGGCTGCAACCTATTACTGTCCTTATCTATTACGATATTCATATTGTCTTAGATTTGGCCATGGGGAGCCCATTCAAGCTGATCCCTATGCCTTTTTAACATGCTTCTATTTTTTTGAGCATTTCTTAATTTCTAGAACAAGATATTCCAGGCTTGTCTCTTACCTTACCCTCCCTAGTCCTGGAATCCCTGGTTCCTTATACTGAAGAATGGTACTTAGAAACCAAACACTGGGATCTAGCTGTGTTCTGTATGTCTACTGAAGTCACATTAATTCTAGGCCCTTTGTGTGTGTGTGCTGGAAATTGTGAGTTTCTACTGTCATCTTCAAGTCCAAGCCAACTTCACAGGGTTTTTATTTGCCTTCCTCTATTTCATATCGGTATTTCCTTACTTCAACAGGGAGAACCTTGGCCACTAACATCAATGTTTCTGAAGTTGCCTAATCCTACAACACACTCAAAAATTTCAGAATTGCTATATTCATAATATCTTATACAATAAACCTACTAAGACAAGTTAGGGGTTTGTTTTCTTTTGAGACAGAGTCTCACTGGTGCCCGGATAGAGTGCCGTGGCATCAGCTTAGCTCACAGCAACCTCAAACTCCTGGACTCAAGTGATCCTTCTACCTCAGCCTCCCGAGTAGCTGGGACTACAGGCATGTGCCACCATGCCCGGCTAATTTTTTTTTTTAATATATATATATTTTTAGTTGTCCAGCTAATTTCTTTCCATTTTTTTTTAGTAGAGACGGGGTCTCGATCTTGCTCAGGCTGGTCTTGAACTCCTGAGCTCAAATGATCTGCCTGCCTTGGCCTTCCAGAGTGCCAGGATTACAGGCGTGAGCCACCACACCCAGCCGGGGTTTGTTTTCTTTAAAAATTTTTTTGGTGTGTATTGTCATAGTACTTGGATTCATTCAAAATGCATTCAAATCCCTCCTCAGGGTTGTTATCTTATTAATTTGAAATTTTATTTAATTTTTCCCTTTCAGTGAGTTTGTTTATTTGAATGCAACTGTTGCTGTTTACATTCGGTTTTGGGAGTTCTCCCCAGTCCTTGCTGATTTTAATAGAGACCGTTAACATGATTCTAAAGTCAAAACAGTACACTCCCTACCATATCCCTTCCACTTAATCCTCCTTTAACCTCCTTACAGGGTAAGCAATTTCATTCTTTTCTGGTTCGTCCAGTGTATCTTCTTGAAAAAGATAAATGTATGCTTTCTTATTTTGTCTTTACTACCAAAAAAAAAAGGATTACAGGTGTGAGCCACCGCACCCGGCCTTTCTTGTTATTTTAAATGAGATTTCTCCTCCAATGTATCTTCTAACTGGTAATCATTTATATATTTGAGGGTCATTGAAATTTTCATGTTCCTTTTATATCCTACTACCTTGGCTCAATTATTTTGTTGTCTGAGTCAATTTTAGCATTGATTCTTTATAGAGTTTTCCAAATACATATATGACCATGTCACCAACAGACAGATACACTTTTACTCTTTCCTTTCCCATTGTTTTATCTAGTTGCATTGTCCAATAGTGCAATATAATGTCAAAAAAACAGTGGAAATATCAAACTTCCTTGACTTATTCTTTTTTTTTTTTTGAGACGGAGTCTCACTCTGTTGCCCGGGCTAGAGTGAGTGCCGTGGCGTCATTCTAGCTCACAGCAACCTCAAACTCCTGGGCTCAAGCGATCCTCCTGCCTCAGCCTCCCAAGTAGCTGGGACTACAGGCATGCGCCACCATGCCCGGCTAATTTTTTCTATATATTTTTAGTTGTCCAATTAATTTCTTTCCAATTTTAGTAGAGACGGGGTCTCACTCTTTCTCAGGCTGGTTTCCAGCTCCTGAGCTCAAACAATCCACCCACCTCGGCCTCCCAGAAACCTAGGATTATAGGCATGAGCCACCGCGCCCGGCCATGTATAGCTAATTTAAGGAAAGAAACAAACCTAAGGAGGTTACATTTACTTTCCAGGCAAGCAGTACATTACAGGGTACAGAAGAACTCATAAATGCAATGAGCGGGGAGAATAGTTTCGAAGGACATTTTGGGGCCAGTTGGAGAAATTTGAGTGTTGACTCAATGTTGGTTGACGTGATGGAGTTAATGTTGATTTTTTTAGGTATAGTTAAGACATTGTGCTTGTGTGGGAGAATGTTCCTGTTCTTGGGAGATGCGGGCTTGGATATTTAAGGATAATGTAGGAGGACATCTATGACCTACTTTCAGATGTTTTGGCGAAAGGGAGGTGTGTGTACCACACGGACAGTGACAAAGCAGGTGCGGCAGCATGTCAACGGTTGGTAAATCTAGGTGGGGGGATGGAGGTATTCATTACATCGTTGTTTCAACTTTCCTGCAAATTTAATTTTTTCAAAATAAAAATAATTAGAATGCAAAAGCATTAAGCAAAGCCACAAAATCTTATCTGAATTTGTATCTCAGTTGTTGTGACATGTTATGCTGTTTTGTTCTTGTGCTGAAATTTAACTTTTTATGTCTTTCATTCCACTGTATTGTCATCACTCACATGGTTATCCTCTGCTCTTTGTGTGACTCATACAACATGCAGCAAACACAAACCTTTGCTGATGCTAGGAAAAAAAGTGACAGAAGACTTTCTAACTCTCCAATTGTGCTGCGGCTCTCTCCGGTCTTACTTGGAGCCTCTCCCCACCCCCGCCTCCCCGGCTGACTCATACTCATCCTCCAGGTTCCCAGGCCAGGGGACGTCTTCCTGCCCTCTTCTGTGCTCTCTGGTCATTTCCCCTGTGTTAGGGCCGACTGCACAGTGCATTCTAATTGTTTTCCTGACAATTCCCGGACTAGGCTACACTTTCCTTGAGGAGAAGGGAATTTTGTCTGCTTTTTTTTTTTAGCAACTGTAAGCCTAGGCCCTGGTACAGTAGCTGGCACACAGTAAGAGCTTCAAAAATACTTACTGAGTGATTGGCCAATGATTGGTCACCGGGCGACCAGTGTTTTAAAGAGCCAAACTGGATTACAGCCATTCTAGAACTCTCCTACATATATATAAAACGTTCGTTAGGAGAGTAGGGAGAAAGCCACTGATCGGGGAAGTGGGATGTGGCCGAGCAGTTTTCGTTGTGTTTTTTCAGCCAAACTAAAAGCTGGCACCCTCGGGTCGGCGATAGGGAGGTTGCACGGGATGGAGGAGACCGAGACCCCGGCCCGAGCGGCACCTAGCAAGCTGCTCCGGAGGCACCGCCCCGCGTGCCGGTCTGGGGAGGCCTAGAGGCGGACGCAGCCTCTGCGTGCTCTGCAGGCCCGTGTGCCGGACCCCGCCGGGCAGACGCTGCCGGGAGGAGCAGCCGGAGTTCGTGGTCTCGTTCCCTCAAGCTGACATGTGGCCCCAGCTCTAAAGAGCCCCACGTCGGGGGCCTCAGACGAGCAGCTCGCTTGGTCTCTGTCCCTCCAGCCTCCCTCGTTCTGCCTTAGAGATGCCCCACGCCGTAATCCAGCGCCTTGGGAGGCCGAGGCGGGGGCATCGCTGGAGGCCAGGAGTTCTGAAAGGTTTTTAATCCTAATCTTTAAATGTGTAATTGTATAAAGAAACTGAAGTTCTTTGTTAGCATTCAGTAGTCCCTTTTTACTTGCTGTTTAACTTGGCCTAACTCTTACAATGACTTACTTTCTCATCAGTTTCTTCCATTGCTAGCTTTCATTTCTGTACGAGAGATTCCTATACACTAACTTAGATTATTATGCTAATTGTGTTAATGCAGGAAACAATTGTGAAACTGTTGGTCAATTTTCCTTCTTAAGTTTTGCAGCTGATGCTTTCCGGTTTTAATACATTTCAGCTGCATTTCAAGAGTGTGGGTTCCAGAAGGTGAAAGGCGTTTTATGATCTATAGTCTGAAATCACGGAGCTGATTCTTCCATGTCCATCGGTCGAAGCAAACCACGGGATCAGCTCAGATTCGAGAAAAGAGAAATAGGTGAGACACTCTGAAGCACGTGAATGTCGTAAGTTAAGTCTCTCTTTCTTAGGGAAAATGGTTTTAAAGCACAGAACTTGTGAAATTGAAGTTGGATGGCAAATAAGTGACAGTTTTAGTACCAAAAATTGAAAAAGTCGTGTTTAACTTGGCTTTCCTTTCCTGGTGACATTTTTTTGTTAAGTTCGGAAGCAGTCTTATTTCCAAAAGATGAGTCATTTTCTGCACTGTTTTTTTTTTTTTTCTTGCAACCTGCCCATAACAGTGAACAACACAGGGTAGTCAGTTCAGCCCCTCCTCTCTTTAGGTTCCTTTTGGTCTCTTTACATATCGTCAAACAGTTTTGGAGAAACAGTATATAAATTTCTGTTTTACTGTAATTCTTTTCTCCATTCTCATCCTCAATGTAATTTGCAAATTAAAAATAGACATTCTTCTTGTCCCACACTTTGAAAACACGATGCTAGGGCATGCCAACATTTTGACACCTTTTCCATAGCAGGCAACAAGCACAGTCATCTTATAGGCACATGTCTAAATAGGCTCTCTTCTTCCATTTCTGTGAAGTCAAAAATCTCATTAAGTGCTTCTATACATTTTAAGGAAACTGAAAAGCACCCCAAAGTTTTATCATGTCTTAGTCCCTTTGAGCTGCTATAACAAAATACCACAGACTGAGTAATTTATAAACAACAGAAATTTATTACTCACAGTTCTGGAGGCTGGAGGGTCCAAGATCAAGGGGCCAGCAGAGCCGGTATCTGGTGAGGGCTCACTCTCTGCTTCATAGACGGCACCTTCCTGCTATGTCCTCACTTGGTGGGAGGGGCCCGCAGTTCCTGCAGGCGTCTTTTATGAGGGCATTAATTCCATTCGTGATAGCAGGGCTAATCACCCCCGAAAAGCACCACCTTTTAATACTATTGCACTGGGGATTGGGTTTCAACACATGAATTTGGGGGGTACGCAAACATTCAGACTGCAGCAATGATGAAAGCCTCAAAATCACAGGTGAACGAATCATGCATTATCCTTTTTCATTTGATACTGCTATAACAGAATACCACAGACTGGGTAATTTACAATGAATAGAAACGTGTTGGCTTAGAGTTCTGGAGTCTGGAACGTCCAACATCAAGGGGCCAGCATCTTACGAAGGCCTTCTTGCTGCATCACCCCGCAGCGGAAGGTGGAAGGGCAAGAGAGGGCAGGAGCGAGAGAGCAAGAGGGGGCTGAACTTGTTTTTTTTTTTTTTTAGCAAACCCTCTCTACGGATATTTAATGCACTCTGGTGATAATGACAATCTATTCATGAGGTCAGAGCCATCATGACCTAATCACATCTTATTAGGTCCCACCTCCCAACATTTTAGCATTGAGGACTAAGTTTCCAACACATAAGCTTTGGGGCCACATTCAAACCAAAGCATGCTGCCCTTGGCCCCCAAAATTCATGTTCTTCTCACAGTGCAAAATATATTCATTCCATCCCAGAAGTTTTAACTCTTTCCAGCATCAACTCAAAAGTCCAAAGTCCAGGCCAGACATGGTGGCTCACACCTGTGATCGTAGCACTTTGGGAGGCTGAGGTGGGAGGATTGCTTAAGATCAGGAGTTAGAGGTTGCAGTGAGCTATGATGATGCCCTGGCACGCCAGCCCAGGTAACAGATTGAGACCCTGTCTCAAAAAAAAAAAAAAAAAAAAAGTCCAAAGTCCAATGGCCCATCTAAATCAGATGTGGGTGAGACTCAAGGCATGATTCATCCTGAGGCAAATTCTTCTCCCATTACAAGCTTATAAAATTAATAAGCTATGTGCTTCTGAAATACAGTGGTGGGACAGATACAGGGTAGATGTTCCTGTTCCAAAAGGGAGAAATAGACAAGAAGAAAGCGGTAACTGGTCCCAAGTCAGTCCAGAATCCAACAGGGAAAGCAACAGTAAGTCTTTTTTTGGTTTGTTTTTTTTGTTTTTCTGAGACAGTGGCTCACTCTGTCATCCAAGCTGGAGTGCAGTGGCACAATCATAGCTCACTGCAGCCTCGAACTCCTGGGCTCCAGTGATCCTCCTGGAGTAGCTCAGCCTCCTGAGTAACTGGGACTACAGGCACGTGTCACCACAGCAGGCTAATTTGGGGGGCTTTTTTTTGTTTTTGAGAAAGAGTCTCACTGTGTTGCCCGGGCTAGAGTGCCGTGGTGTCATCCTAGCTCACAGCAACCTCAGACTCCTGGGCTTAAGCGATCCTCCTGCCTCAGCCTCCCGAGTAGCTGGGACTACAGGCATGCGCCACCATGCCCGGCTAATTTTTTCTATATATTTTTAGTTATCCGATTAATTTCTTTCTATTTTTAGTAGAGACGGGGTCTCGCTCTTGCTCAGGCTGGTCTCGAACTCCTGAGCTCAAGCAATCCACGGCCTCGGCCTCCCAGAGAGCTAGGATTACAGGCGTGAGCCACCGCACCCAGCCTTGGGGGCTTTTTTTGTAGAGACCGGATCTCACTCTTTTGCTCAGACTGGTCTTGAACTCCTGACCTCAAGCAATCCTCCCACCTACACTTCCCAGAATAGTGAGATTACAGGCGTGAGCCACTGCACCCAGTATGGCAGTAAATCTTAAAGCTGGAGAATGATCTCCCTTGACTCCATGTCCCACATCCTGGGCACACTGGGGTGGGGACTGGGCCCCCAAGGCCTCATGCAGCCCCGTCTCTGTGGCTTTGCTGGGTGCAGCCCATGCAGCAGTTCTCACAGATCAGAGTCTTGTGCCCATAGATTTTCCAAGCTGCAGTTGCATGCTGATGGCTCTATAGTTCTGGGATCTTAAGAAAATGATTTGAAACTCCTTTTTTTAAATCCAAAGCACCCATGAGCTAGGAAGAATTTTTATTTGTTGCTGTTCCTGTGATTTGAGGCATCCCTTGATATACTGTAGAAGGCGTGATTGTTGGTAGTGCCTGTCAGAATCAGCTCTCCAGCGTAAGGGGCCAACCCATGTGTCACCAAAATTTCCCCTCTTGTTTGCCAACAAGATATTTTAGTTGCAACCTCTGAATTAGGAAATATAACTTTACTCAGTTTCGTAGAACAATCAAGGAATAGGTACAATAATGCATGTTAATCCACGTTTGTTTGTATGGTATACCCAAGCTCAGTCAGCCATTATTTTAGATGGAGCACTAGTGCCTTTTGAGGAGATGAAAAAACTTTTGATCGATGTAGAAGTACCTGCCTTTCTCATTGCGGACACGTGAGAGTCAGTCTTTAAGTTAGTGCTTCCACTGCCCAACCCCAAATTCTTCCCTGCAAATTGTGCGGTATGCTCCGTTTTTATTTACCTCCTTAATCCTGTGCTGTGGGTCCTTCTGTCTATCAGTCTATCTATCTATCTATCTATCTGTCAATCATTTGTCATTCAATAACAGTCACTTAGCTTTGTTTTGCAATGATGTCTAAGTCACACTGGCATAGGTATTGTAATTATTCTTTTTCATTATCTGACCTCTTAGGAGAAAAACATGGTCACAACATTAAAACTTAAACTAGCACTATCTTAATACAAAGCACAATAGTTAATCCACAGGAAAAGTAAAAGCTAGATTATTTCAAGGCATGTAAATTATCCACTTAAATTGCATCCCCCAGAGTAAAGCAATATGGGAAGATCTGTTATTGTGAACTGATAATCAAGGTGGGCAACATCAGCCTGGTAGCGGGGGAGCGTGAGGAGGTAGCAACCAGAGACCACAGAAGGCAGATAATTTATGTCAAATCCTCTTGACACTAAAAGCAGTGTTGTGCCCGGCCTGATGATGCAGGCCTGTGACTCCAGCTGTTCGGGAGGCGGTGATGGGAGGGTCCCTTGAGGCTAGGAGTTCAAGACCAGCCTGGGAAACAAAGAGGCCTTGTCTAGAAAGAAAAGAAGGAGGGGAGGGAGGGAAGGAAGGAGGGTTGCTTTCAGCTTCTATTTTTAGGAATAACGAACGCCCTTTGCACCTTTCCCCTAACCTTCCACACTGGGAGTTTTTCTGTCCTGGCAGCGGGCCTCCCAGTACCTGGGATTGTCATGCTGGGCGACTCCTTCCACATGGTTGTCTTCTCACCCTGTTCAGAAGTTCATGCAAGACAGCTGCTCTGTGGGGATGCCCCCCGCCACCTGGGCTCCGACATCCTTCCGCCCGGCTGACTATCCTCCCAGCATGGCCTCCCCTGACCCGCCTGGGCTCTGGGAGGTGTATTGCTCTGTAGGTGTGGTGCTCAACAAATAAACCGAAGGATATAGACTAGGATAGAATAGAAGATATGAATATGAGTAAGGACTGTTTCTTGAAACTTTTAAAATTTCATTTGTGTGGATACATAATTGGATTAACTGGATTGGAATGTAAAATGTATTTCTTATAGTTGATCAAGGTAAAATAAAGTTTGAAAACCACTAATGTATATATAGTATGAGCCTAATTTTCCTTAAAAAAATGAACCAATATTTAATGGGAGAAGGAGAGATTATAGTGTAATTTTCACTTTTTTAATCTATATTCTGTATTACTTTAATTTTTACGACAGAGTAAGATACGTATTATTTAAAAAATAAAAGTTAACAAAAATTTAAATGTGTGTGTACATATGCACAAAACAATTAAAAATACTGAAAGGAAAAATACCAAAAATATTTATACCTGAGTAGTGGGATTATAGATAGCTTTTACATTCTTTATAATTTTCTGTATTTTCTAAATTTCCTAAAATGGGAATTTATTACTCTGATGATTTTTTTTTTATTTCGAAATGGAGTCTCACTTGGTCACCCTGGCTAGAGTACAGTGTCACTATCAGAGCTCACTGCAACCTCAAACTCCTGGGCTCAAGCCATCCTCCTGCCTCAGCTTCCTGAGTAGCTGGGACAACAGATGTGCCATTGTGCAGGGCTAATTTTTCTATTTTTAGTAGTCATGGAAGGGGGTGTCTCTTGCTCAGGCTGGTCTCGAACTCCTGATCTCAAGTAATCCTCTGTCCTCAGCCTCCCAGAGTGCTAGGGTTACCGGGGTGAGCCACGGCACCTGGCCTCTGATGATTTTTCAATTTAAATTTTCAAAAGAAATATTAGGGTCCACCTTAATGATCTCATTTTAAGTTGATTACTTCCATAAGGACTCCATTTCCAAATAAGGTCATATCGTGAAGTACTGTGGGTTAGGATTTCAACATATGAACTTTGTGGGGACCACAATCCAACCCGCCACTCGAGCTTCTTCATAGCGTGGTGGTCCTAGGTCCTGAGAGAGCAAGCGCAAAAGCCTCTCGAGGCCTCTGCTCCAGAACTTTCGCAACATCACCCTGCCGTGTTCTATTAGTCAGAGCAAGTCACAAGACCAGTCCGGATTTAAAGGGTGGGGAGATAGATTTTACCTCTTGAAAGACCAGAAAAATATTATGGCCATGTTTTCAATCTACCACAGGGTTTTAAACTTTTTTATAATTACGTAGCCGTATGGCCTTGGGCTAATCATGAAAGTATGGATTCTTAGAACCGGAAGGGAAGCAGGCCAATTTTAACTCCCACTACTTAACAGATTCCCTCTGTGCCCTCCCACCCCTGAGCTCCTCTTCCCTTTCCATTTTATGAGCTGTTCCTAGACCAACTCATCAAGCCTCAGTACTCTTGCTTACGCTGTTTCTTCCGACTTGAAAGCCAATGCCTCCTTTTTTCCCATCCTTTTACTGAAGTATAGTGTTTATACAGCAAAGTACATTTCTTACCCTATAAATATGTGTCAATTAAAAATAATTTTAAAAGAAAAGTATATATGTGTGTACTGTTGACCCTTGAACAACATCGGTTTGAACATGGGTTTGAGGGTCCACTTCTATATGGATTTTTTAAACCAAACTTGGATTGATTCTTGGGATGTGAAACCCACATATACAGGGGTCAAGTTTTTGTATAGGTGGATTCTGCAGGGCCGACTGATAGTCCTGGAACTAATACCCCAAGTGTTCAGAGGGACAATTGTATATATATATGTCACATATCAGGAAAAAAATTATAGATTACAAGTTTGCTGCTGGATGAATCTCACACACTAAGCACATCCATGTCATCAGCATCTAAAAGTGGAACGTTACTGGCACCCTGAATCCCTGTTTATGTCTGTGTCCAAATTTCTTCTTTTTATAAAGACACTAGTTAAATTTAATGACCTAATTTTAACTTGATTACCTCTGTAAAGACCGTATTTCCAAATAAGTTCCCTTTTTTTTTTTTTTTTTTGAGACAGAGTCTCGCTTTGTTGCCCGGACTAGAGTGAGTGCCGTGGCGTCAACCTAGCTCACAGCAACCTCAAACTCCTGGGCTCAAGCAATCCTTCTGCCTCAGCCTCCCGAGTAGCTGGGACTACAGGCATGCGCCACTATGCCCGGCTAATTTTTTCTATATATATATATTTTTTTAGTTGTCCAGATCATTTCTTGCTATTTTTTAGTAGAGATGGGGTCTCGCTCTTGCTCAGGCTGATCTCGAACTCCTGACCTTGAGCGATCCACCCGCCTCGGCCTCCCAGAGTGCTAGGATTACAGGCGTGAGCCACCACGCCCGGCCATAAGTTCCCTTTTTGAGGTACTAGCAGTTAGGACATCGACATATCTTTTTTTTTTTTTTTTTTTGGGACAGAGTCTAACTCTGTTCCCTGGGCTAGAGTGAATGCCGTGGTGTCAGCCTAGCTCACAGCAACCTCATACTCCTGGGCTCAAGAGATCCTCCTGCCTCAGCCTCCCAAGTAGCTGAGACTAGAGGCTAACTGGGACTACAGGTGTGTGCCACCATGCCTGGCTAATTTTTTCTATATATTTTTAGCTGTCCAATTAATTTCTTTCTATTTTTAGTAAATATGGGGTCTCGCTCTTGCTCAGGCTGGTCTCGAACTCCTGACCTCAACCAATCCTCCCTCCTTGGCCTCCTAGAGTGCTAGGATTACAGGCGTGAGCCACCGCGCCCGGCCCGACATATCTTTTCGGAGGACACAATTCGACCCATGTAGTGGGTCATGTTAGAATTGAAGACATCTAAGATTTGATGAAATAACATTTATAATCCATTTTTTGTTCAAGCTAGTTCAAGCTGATTTTCTGACATAATCATAGTCAATACAATCAATACAATCGATACAAACGCTCTGGTACAACCGTGTTTATTCGATGCAAATTGCTCATACATAATTGGTAAATTGGAGAATGGTGTCAGTAGACCAAGAAAGTTGTGTTACTTCATTTGGACATTTCTCAGCATGTCAATGTTTGAAATGATTAGTAATAGAGTCTCTCACAATTAAAGAGAAAAAGAAAACTTTAGCAATTCATGAAGACTTAGAAAAACAAAGTTGAAAACCTGCAGAAGAGCCATTCTTTGCTGTGAATATAAGGGCCTTCCTTTAGTGAATAAGTGGTTTAGTGGCTTCAGGAACCGCTACATTTCCCATGGAGCCATCTAGGAAGCTGCCAAGTGTAGATGAAGAAGGGGCAAAGACGTGCTTTCTTTTAAAAGGGCTTTACCGGTTGGTCCGAGTGCAGTGGTGTTTACAACTAATTGATCACAACCAGTTACAGATTCCTTTGTTCCTTCTCCACTCCCACTGCTCCACTTGACCAGCCTTTAAAAAAAAATAATAAAATAAAAAATAAAAGGGCTTTAACGATCTTCCTCAGCATCCTTGCTTCCTCTCCAACTTCGTAACTGTATGTCTTGTGGCTCTTAGCTGCAAAAAAGGCAAGCTCCATTGATTTCTCAATGTTCCCTAAAATCCAATTCCCTTCCCATTTTGCCAGCTAACGCCTACTTATCTCTTACCTCTTAGCCTAAGCCTTGTCCTGGGAGAAGTTTCCCACCTCAGTTACCTCACCTGCAGATGGCTATGTGTTTCCATAGCAACCTTGTCACCCATCAACACGTATTAACGTGTTACTGTGATTACTCATTTGATGCTTGTCTTCCTGACTAGACTCTAAGCCCTATGAGGGCAGTGAGTTGGTCTTCACCACCAGTGTACCCCCAGCAACCAGTACAGTGCCTGGTATGTGCAAAGTGCTTATGAAATATTTATTGAATAAAATAGAACATTAGAAATCACTGTTTTCTATCTTTTCTCCAAATGATTTTGTCAAATTATTTGTAATTTGGTTGCATTAGTTTGCTAGGGCTGCTGTAACAAAGTACCACAGAGTGAGTGGCTTAAACAACAAACTTATTTTCTCACAGTTTTGGAGGCTGGAAGTCTGAGATGAAGGTTGGTTTCTTCTGACACCTTTCATTGGTTTGTAGATGGTTATCTTCTCCCCGTGTCTTCAGAACCCGCAAAGAGTGGCTACCATCTGTGGTTGCTTTAGCTATATGCTGTGTTTGCTTATAAGGACACCAGTCATATTGCGTTAGGGACCACCCCGATGGCCTCATTTTAACTTGATCACCTCGCTAAAGACTTCGTTCCAAATACAGTCACATTCTGAGATACTGGAAGTTATGATCTCAATATATGACTTTTGTGGTGGGGCGACACCATTTGGATCATAACAAGGGCCCTCAGGGAGGAGATCTGAGACACTCCCATTTACAGCAGTGCCATCTGCCAGATGTGCAGATGAGGTCATCGCGCACCTTCTAGGCCAGACAACCCCAAATGCTGTTACCAACGTCAGATCAGCACAAGAACTGTTCAGCCAATCCATAGAATTGTAGAAGTAATAAATCACCGCTGTTTTAAGACACTAGGCTTTGAGGGATGGTTTGTTATGCAGCAATAGATAACTGAAATTATCCCATTTCACACAAATTCTAAATCAGGCCCGGGTCCACCACACCACAGTTAGTGATAGGCTACATGTTAAGTGGATTGTTTAGTCAGCTTTTTCATTATTACCATTGAAAGTGAATTGAGTACTAATTTATTAATTTTAAGTGAATAGATATTGCTACTGGTAACATTTATGTAGCACTTGGCCAAGTGTTTGAGATAGTCTTTTAATAATTGATAAGATTTTTTAATCAAAGAAATATCAAATCAAAAACTCTTGGGGCTAAAAGGACCAACAAGAAGTCATTTAATCCATCTCCCTACCTTCAAAGAGAATGACTCATTCTACCCAGTCATTAAAGAATCCTGCTCCTCCTCCTCATTATTGTCATCCAAAAAACTTTTAAAGTGTCGATCTGTAAGCTGTAAGCTGTAAGCTGTAAGCTGTACAGTTCCAGCTGTAAGCTGTAAGCTGGAACTGTATTTGGCACTCTATAGGCATTTAAAGATTTAATACGACAATGCAGAGACAAACCACACATAAATAAAATCCAAAGAAGTGCTTACATAAGCAGCTTAAGATAAATGCTATACAAAAAATGACAACAACATTTTTTTCTTTCAGTTTATCTACATAAACGTTTTCAGCCCATGTAGGTATATAGGCAGATAAATATAACCATACAAGCATATGCATGTGTGCAGTAAAAGATTTGGGGAAACATGACGGCTTTCAAATATTTGAAGGACTTTGTGTAGAATAAAGATTAGATTTGTTCTGTGTAGCTGCCTGGTACAACTAGAACCAGGATGAAACAGGTGGAAGTTGCAAGGGGCTATGTTTCAATTTATCTTCAGGAAGAATTTTTTAATAATTAGAACCCTTCAAAATAAACAGAGTCCTTTGATAGAATTACTGCAAGGGGATTCCAGGAGATTAGCCTAGATGACCTCTCAGTTTCTTTCCAGTTCTATGACACTGAGTGAGTCGTGTATCAAAATTAAACACATTTGAGGGATGTAGAAGAGGGTAAATGAATTTTATAGACAAAGAATTGATACCAGCTGTGGTGGTTTTAGGTACATACTGAGCAGAGCCCAGGGAAACTGTTAAGTCTCTATTGATAAATCTGAGATTATCTTATGAAGGAGGCAGGATCTGAGAAGAATTCTGAAGGGGACAATAGAAAACTGTAAAGGGAGTTACTTGGGAGGTAGATTGGGGAGAGTATGATTATTGCAAAAGTTATAGGTAAAAAGGAGACATCCCAGACGTAGGCTAATTGGATAAACCATGTATGCCTCCCATAGGAAGGGCAGAGGTTGGAGGAATAGCAGATGAAGAACATTAGGCAATTATAATCCAGGGTATCCTGGAAAATAACTTGGAAACAGGTGAAAATTTTAGCCTTTGTACATAATGAGGGAGTAGGAGAGCATGGTCAAAGCAACGAGAGAAAGAAATAGTTTCCATTTAGTGAGTTTCTAAGTACTAAAGGTGAGGAATCTACAAAGAAAAGGCTGGTAGCATGAGAATCCAGCAGAGAGATGACCTGAGCCTAAGCTGACTTGTGTCCTACATCACACTGTTCTTACAGACGTAGAGAAGAGGTAGATATGGGAGATAGTGTAAAAACCGTAAAAAATGTGGCAACAGCCCAGAAATGCAGACTGATAAAGGCAGAGATTAGTGAGGCCTCGCTCCCAACTTCTTGCTTCTGGAGAGAATGGAATTGCTCCACTTACAGGGATGATGAGGCTGATGAGTACCTGAGTCTCCAGCAGGCCCTGTCGTATTGGTGCTGTGCCTGATCTTGTATGCCAGCCCCTTGCCATTCCTCAGACAAGGCTGTCCCTGTGCCACATGCACCGTCCCTGCTACTTTCTTTGCCTGGTTTCTGCCCCTACCTAGAGCTCCCAGCCGCTCTCAGTGCGGTTTGGGATGGTACCACTTGGGATTGCTTTAAACGTTGAGCTGTGGCAGTAACCGCCGCTTATGATAATGAACCTTAAGCAATTCTCAAGCAAGTCACTTTGGCTTGGTTATATTGAGGCGAAATGGTTTTCCAAACCTGATTAACTAGGTCTCCCTGAAGTCTGTTTGCCCACCTCCATTTTGAAATTTCCCATTTCACTTTGAAAACAAAAGAGTGGAAGATATTTGTAAGATATCATGCATGTGCCCTGAGTTTCCACTTACAGAGTATTTGCTTTAGTCTAGACAGGCTCTTAAGAATCAATGGTAGGGAGGGGGGAGGGAGGGCAAGGACAACATATGTAACCTAAACATCTGTACCCCCATAATATGCTGAAATAAAAAAAAAAAGAATCAATGGTAGGGGAATCTTCATATGTAAAACAAAGGTATTATGTAATAGTTCACATGCAGGTAGCTGATGGATAACCACATAGGAATGACTAATAAGGTGATATATGATTCTATATATATTTTTTGGTTGGTTGATGTTTTTGGTTTTGGTTGTATGCACGGTGGTAGTGAAGTGGGCTCACCTGAAAAAATACTGTAGAATTTGCCCCATGATCTAAGTCTATATTATTTGAGGAAGTTAGGCTTGTAAATGTTGTTGGACTCTGAAAACATTATATTTTTTATACTAATAGTATATGCTTATATGACACTTATTAAATGCCAAATATTGTTTTAAGTACTTTATACATACTAATTTCATTCTCACAATAGTCCTATACCACAAGTATAATACTATTTGTTATCATCATCACTTTACAGATGATGAACTGAGACACAAAAAGGTTAAGTACTTTGCCCAAGAACAAATAGCTAATAAGTATCAGAGACAAATTATGAACCTAAGCAGTCTGCTTCAGAGTCCCTGCCCTTAATCACTGGAGTATACTACAGGCTGAGCATCTGTTATCTGAAATGCTTGGGATCAGAAGTATTTCTGATTTGGGGATGTTTGGTTGCACATAATGAGATCTCTTTTAGAGATGGGACCCAAGTCTAAACCCAAAATTTATTTGTTTCACATACACCTTATACACATAGCCTGAATGTACTGTTACACAGTATTTTTAAAATTTCGGACATGAAGCAAAGTTTATGTTAAGTACTTATGTGTGGAATTTTCCACTTCCGGTACTTTGCTGGTGCTCAAAAGGTTTTGAATTTTGGAGCATTTAGGATTTTGGATTTTCAGATTTGGGATGCTCAATCCGTGTATTTATTTTTATATACCATGCATGAATTAGCAGAGAAATCAAACTATTATCCACAAACTGAAATTCTCTCAGATAATAAAAATAAAACAATAAACCAAATTCTGGCTCTATGATCATTTTTATCACTTGCCAATAAATAATTTTCAGTGGCTGCAAACACTTTGGGAAGTAAAAGAAAAAAAAGTATTTTAAAAACAGGAAGACTTTAATCCAAATGGAAAATTCATATTCTATCCAGTGTTATAGTATTTCTGTTCTTATTGGGGGGGGGTAATTTCAGTTATTTCTGGCCACACCCCAGACGGCAATGGAATAATTTCATAACGCTGTTATAATAGTGAACATCTATGTCAGTGGATGGTCCATCTAAGGTCAGGGAGGCTCATGAAAGACATATCATGGAGAGCTACATCCACTTTTTCCTCCAACCCTATATTCCCAGTGGTTGTTTTGTTCCTTCTTTGCAATGACTCCCATCCTGTCTACCTTAATTTTAAGCAAAATTTCAGTGTGGTACTTCCAATAACTGATACTTTTTATAGAGCAAATAGGGAACCCAAAGGAATAGCAGGAGAATAATCAAGTTTTTTTTGAGAATTTAAAAACACTGGATCAATGGTAAGATGCAAGAATTCATGGTAGGGGGAATGGTGAGTGAATTGTATATAGCATGGGTGTGTGTTTATGTGTATACAATGCTTCTCCTCTTCATTCACCCTCTTTAGACAACATAAGCTAAAGATGAGTAAGTTCTGACTCAAAAACAGGGTCAAAGGTACATATATATTTTCTTCTTTGTCATCAAAAGAAGACTGACCACGTGCACAGTATATAAAGCATGTCAGTGGGAAGAATAACTTTACTGTCAGGCATTGTAAAGGAAACACAAACACACATAGATGGTAAAGGAGTTCAAGAGGAATTCATGGTAATATAATATTAGGAACGGGGCTACAGTTCTTTGCCAATGGAATTATAGAGGGCACACAACCCAGGTGAGTGCAATTTAACATCATGAAATAATTTCGAAAAATTAAAAGGAAATAATGATGCAGCATTTTACTATCTTCATGTGAATTTTACACAATTGTAACTCTAGGTCTGCCGCTGACAAAGGCATTGTAGGGATCCTCAGCTGGATGGCGAAGATCAAATGCCTTCTGCTTCTCTGCCCCAACCGTGCCTGCACCTGAGCTGCACACGTGGTGGCACCC
Source organism: Avahi laniger (assembly GCA_963575035.1). Classification (NCBI taxonomy): domain Eukaryota; kingdom Metazoa; phylum Chordata; class Mammalia; order Primates; family Indriidae; genus Avahi; species Avahi laniger. Next base: position 2,031 of record CAUYSK010080426.1, on the reverse strand, counting down.
GGCCCTCGACTGACTGATTTGACAGATGGAGGTGGAACCGGGGAGGCCGAGACCGCCCAACCCCAAAAGGCGGCAGCGTGCGGAGCGGAACATGGGCGGGGGTCGAACAAGGCGGACTCCGACGTGGGAGGCCGAAGTGCGGCGAAGGGACCAACAGGACGAAAGACCTAAAGCGGCAGAGACCGCAAGAGAGGTGGGCACCGGGGGCCCCATCCTGCGACGAGGCGGCGGCGCGGAGCGCGGCCGGGCGCGGGGCGGGGCCGCCGGGAAGCCCGCCCTCGGAGCGGCGGAGGTGACTGGTCGGGCGGCGGGCGGGAGACGCTCTGCCCCACGCTTTCCCAGTGCTCGGTGGTTTAAAGATGGCGGCGGCGGCGTTGGGGGCGCGGAGTCGCGGGAGGAGGAGGGGAAAGGAGAATCTGTGAGTCGCCTAGAGGCAGCGAGGCGGCTGCCGTGAGGAGTCCGGGTGCCGAGCTGACCGCGGCCCGGCCTTAGGGCCGGGGCCGGGGCCTGGGCTGGGAAGGAGAGGCCGGGGCAGCGCCAGGAGGCCGAGGCCGGAGCCCAGGAGGAATGTGACCAGGGGTCGGCGGGGGCGCGGGAGTACGCGAGCACAGGGATGGGGCAGCAGGTGGGCCGCGTCGGGGAGGCTCCGGGGCTCCAGCAGCCTCAGCCCCGCGGGATCCGAGGCAGCAACGCGGCCAGGCCCTCCGGCCGCAGGCGGGACCTGGCGGGGCGCGCCGCAGAGACCGGCTTCAATATCTTCGCCCAGCATGGTGAGTGTGTTCCGGAGCCGGCGTGCGCGCGTGGGGGAGGCCGGGCGGGGGCGGGGAGGGAGGTGGACAGCAGCCCCGGGGGTCGCGGGGCTGGAGGGGCGCCCGGGAGTGGGGGCGACATCTGCTGCCATCTGGGCCAGTCACGGGCGGCGAGTCACTCCCCTCCCCCTCCTGTCTCCAGCCTGGCTGGCAGCTCCCGGGGGCGGAGAAGGCACGAGAAGTGGTCTCAGGGACCGTGGAGGGACTGTCCTCTTCCCTGGGACAGGAGTGGCCGCCGGAGGAGGACAGTGGGGGAGGGAGGATGAAGGGAGGTGTCCGCTCGATCCGGGAGGTGCAAGTGTAAACCGGGTGTTAGCGGAGGGAACGAGAGTTGTAACCCAGGGGACTGGGAAATAACTGAATCTCGGGAGGTGGAGGTGTAAAGGTGTATGTGAAAAGCAGGTGACGAGCGGTGTCAGGACAGTGAACTGTGAAGAGTGCCCCCAAGTACCCTTCTATAGGAAAGATAAGGGTAGGCTCTCATGACTTCTGGCGTTTTTGTGTTCTTTTTTTTTTTTTTTTTAAACTAGAAATGAAGGGCTTTGCGAAAACCTCAGTAACGCGCTTTTGAGTGGGACACAATTCTGGGATGGCTGGCAGGGGCTAGAGGTTGGTACGCACGGTTGGGACCTAAGTCTGGATATGAACAAGTTTTTCTTTGTACGGTGCGGATGTGTGTATGCCTATACATACTTACACGTGTATAGCCTCTGTATAGTCTGGAATCTGTTACTTTGGTTTCATTATGTATTTTTAGAATAGTTGTCTCAAAACTCTTTTATCGCACATTCTTATCACTAAAAATTTTGAGCATGTATTTTAATTTATATATCTTTATTAATTATATACATGTACTACTGCGCTTATATGTTATGCAATTTATAAACATACACAGAAAAAGAATTTAAAAAAGGATGAGGTGAAAATAATGTGTTCTTAGAGTTCTAATAGTTTTTTCGTGCAGCCCGGTGGTTACTTTTGCATGTTCTCAGAGGTGTACTCATGCTACTTTTTTTGTTGTTGTTGTTGTTGAGACAGAGTCTCACTCTGTTGCCCAGGCTAGAGTGCCGTGGCGTTAGCCTAGCTCACAGCAACCCCAAATTCCTGGGCTCAAGGGATCCTCCTGCCTCAGCCTCCCGAGTAGCTGGGACTACAGGCATGCGCCACCATGCCCGGCTAATTTTTTCTATATATTTTTAGTTGTCCAATTAATTTCTTTCTA
>CAUYSK010080423.1:0-38549 GCA_963575035.1 Avahi laniger | reverse complement strand
TTGAGATGAGAAATTAACACAAAAAGCAGTACAGGCTGGAGATGCCAGTGGTCCTGGCAGGAGGAAGCACAAACTCTCTGGAGGCCCAGATGCCCCACTGAGGGTGCACGGGACATCCTAGGTGAAGCCATGACAACAGACGCACAACCCAAAATGACAAAACAGAGAAAACAGATCATCATGGGAAGAGTCAACAGGAAAAATGGCAGGATTTGATCCTTAAGGATATTTAAAGATGTCAAAGAAGTCTTCGGAATTATAATAAAACATAATCAATGAACTCATTGAAACAAAAAACTGATCAGATTATTAAGTGAAATGAAGGAATAATCAGTAATCTGAAATGTGAAGCTGACGAAATGATCAGAACACATCACAGAGCACAGAAGACATGGGACACTGAGGACCAGGAGAGGACCAAACGCACGTCTAAGGGGATTCAAGACATGGTGGAGGACGCAGAATAAACAGTGTACCAAGCACCATGGCAACTCGATCCCCTGGTTTCGATGGGCCAAAGCAGGGTAAAAACCCCGTAAGTCTGCATTATAAATATTAATAGATACATTGTAATAAAACAGAAGAAGCCAAGGACAAAGAGACAATTTTAGAAGAGAAAAAAGATAAGAACAGGTCTATGACGACTTACCCCCAAAGGCCAAGGGAGCTGAGAGGTCAAAGGAAGAGGCTGGCAGATCCAGTTTCACAGAAGGAAATATTTAATGGGGACTTAGGAAAAAGGACCAACGTCTCGAGCGGCCACAGATGGCGGATCCCTGCACTGCTCTCCAGACAGAATTCCTTCTGGAGCAAACTGGTTGCATCTTCCAACTGTCTTGCCAAGACTCGTGCCTGGTTGGGGAGGTTAGATAAACATCTTCATGAGGGTTTGTCTAGTTTACAGGCATTGTTTAAAGACAATGCTTCAGAACACCCTGGTATGTGGGGGTCAAACAGTCGTCGTGGGGGTTTTGCTTCGTGATAGCGTCACACTCGCCACGCACCAGGCTGTTTTCCTAAAAGTGTCGAAAGGAAACAGTAGAAGATATAAGAGAAAAGATCGACTTAGAATTCTATACCTAGGGAAACTATTATTCAGTAACAACACAAAAATAAAATATTTTAGTCTATTTAGAAAATTTAAAATGTACTTACTGTGAAACAAGAACAAATAGACAATTTAAACATACTTCTGACATTAAAGCTATTGTATTAGTAGTTTAAATCTACTCTAAAAACAAATTACCTCCCCCAAACTGCGGGCCTGATGGCTTTTATATGCAAGTTCCAGCAAATATGCAAAGAACATAGCATCCCAATTCTGAGAGAGCAGCAGAACAGGAAATGTGAACCCATTCATTTCATGTGCTTCTATGGCCTTTTATCAAAATCAGAGTCCAGTAAAAGAATTATACCCAATCTTAGGCCGGGCGCGGTGGCTCACGCCTGTAATCCTAGCACTCTGGGAGGCCGAGGCGGGTGGATCGCTCAAGGTCAAGAGTTCAAGACCAGCCTGAGCAAGAGTGAGACCCTGTCTCTACTAAAAATAGAAAGAAATTATCTGGAAAACTAAAAATATATATATATAGAAAAAATTAGCCAGGCATGGTGGCGCATGCCTGTAGTTCCAGCTACTTGGGAGGCTGAGGCAGGAGGATCGCTTGAGCCCAGAAGTTTGAGGTTGCTGTGAGCTAGGCTGATGCCACAGCACTCTGGCCAGGGCAACAGAGCCAGACTCCATCTCAAAAAAAAAAAAAAAAAGAATTATACCCAATCTCTTTTGTGAACATAGACTGAAACATCTCAAATAAAATATCAGCAAACTAAATCCAGAAATGTGCATAAAAGTACACTCTGACAAAGGTGGGATTATCACAGGAGTGCAAAGATGTTTATAACTAGAAATATATACTTAAATCAGCACATTTGAATGGATAAAAGACAAAAAAGAATATGTCACTGTAACAGATACAAAATCATTTGGTGTGTTGTACATCATGATGGAAAGACTCAATATCGGGAAGATGTTCATATTTATCTTAAATTCAAAAAAATTCTACTAAATATTTTTCAGGGTTTTTTTCCCCCTGGAACGCGACAAGCTGATGAGGCGGTGGAGGGCCCGGAGGTCGTTCCTGTTGCTGTGGTTGTGGAACAGACCACCAGGCTCAGCGGCGAACAGCCTTTATCTGCTCACCGGCCCGCAGTCTGGGGGTCTAGTGTAGACGGCTCATCCCGCCCGCCTTGGCGTCAGCTGCAGGGCCTCGAGGCTGCTGCTCTAGAGTCCACGTCCCGCCGGCCTGGCACACCCTTCGCTTCCCCGCTGTGTGCGTGAGGCTTTCCGGAACCGTACCGAGCTATGGGCGTGAGCCGGCTTGTGACGGAGCTAAAGAAAGCACCTGGTGAGGCCTGCAGATGCTTCCGTCGTGTGACATTTGGACAACACGTTGCAGAAGCGTAAAGCCGGAAGAAAACATGCTATTTTGGAGGACCAAGAACTGCGTTCTGGTTCCAGCTGTCACTCATGACAGCCCTGACCACGAACAGTCTCCTTCACCTGCCTGAGCCTCAGTTTATCCTTCCGTAAGGTGGAAGATACGAATTCTTAGCAGTAGTGTCATAGGGTTAAAAATGTAACTGCCACATAGTAGATATGCAAAATACATGACATTTCGTTTTTCCTTTTGCATCCCAGCTTTTCTGTGTGTAAAGAAAAGAAATGAGTTAATTCATGGGAAGGAATTCTTAAGCCCCACAAAGTACTTTACATATCTTGGGAATTCCTGCTGTTATCACTACAGTCAGAAAATGCAGGCGTTTAGTGTGGCCGTTGCTGTCTCTGTTGCGGAAGGAAACACTCGTGCCAATCGGGAAGAGGGACAAGACAGGCAGATCAGGGATCTGCAGGGAGGGGGAGTCCTAACTCCTCACGCCCCTCGGCATGCTCTGAAAGCTGACCTGAGGGATTGCATGTGGCCAGTACCTGCAGACCCGGCTTTGGTGGAATGTGGCACAGCCGGTGGCCCGGCCACGGTGGCCTGTACAGGCCAGAGGACAGTGACCAGAACAGGGGCACCACAGGGTTTATTTTTCAGTTTCCAGGTAGAGGAGGAAAAAGAGCTAAGACTAGAAATAGAAACTCGAAACCAGCGGCCCAGGTAGAGTTTGGCTGCCGTGGGGCTGGTGACGTGTGGGCCGCCCTCCCCGTGTGGCTGGACGCGAGCCCCGTCCTCCTGGAGAGGTGCTTGCTGCCCCGGCTCGCAGGTGGGCCCCAGCCGGGCCTGCTGAGCTCCAGCCCTTCCCCGCCTGGCTCCGGAGCGGTGGCCTCTGCCGCAGGGCACAGCCAGCACGGAGGCAGTGGTTTGAAAGGACGGTCTGGACAGCGGAGCAGCCCTTGCTGCTCTGAGACACTAATTACATTTGCTGCTTTAGTTTTAGTCAAAATTCATTTTCCACTCTGATTTTCATTTTATGCATGTTGTCATAAATGCCAAAAAGAAAAAGACCGTCTTGTCAGAACGATTGACTCTTCCGTGAAATGAAAGCCAATTCCTGGACACCGTCCACTCCGAAGGCGGGGACCGCCAGCCCGGGGAGCCCGGCTAGCCTTGACGAGTGCGGCAGCTGGAACGCTTTCGCCAATTTCTGTGTTTTCTTATTTTAAAAAATTGTGTGGGTAATTTAGGACCAGTAACAGTTTCTTGCAAATTTATTGCAGTCTGATGAATTTCTGTTGAAACGTGATATGAGAGACAGAGAATCCCTGCCAGAAATTGACGTTATTGAAGCGATTTAACAAACTATTTAATTCTCAATATGAAGAACATTTAGAAAATTAAAACAAATTTAATATATTACTTTGAGCTCTACTCTTTCTATTTTTTAAAACTTAAAAACACTATTTTTCCTGGGCAGTTATGTGAACAGATCACATATTTAAGTAATGGATTGGTTACTACTAAACATCTGGGCATGCAGTATTCGTTTAGATACTTAAAATAGGAAAATGTGAATAATTGAGTCATGGAATGTGTATATCAGCAGTTAACTAATACAGAGCACATCAAATTTTCTTCTGATGGGTGTCAACTGATAAAAACAACACCCACATTTGCAACTGTAATTTTGGAATCTGCCAGGTGAGCATTAACATCTATTCTGGTAGCGTGAAACCGTTCGGATGCCTTTTCTCATCCTTTCCCAAGCTTAATTTCCAGAGTGTGTTTCAAAACTTGTACTTTCATTTCAGCATATGTGGCCCTGAAATTGTGCTCTTTCCTCTGTCATGAATCCCAACCTTTGGTCGTAGCTCCTCCCAATCCGGGCCTTCCGCACGATCTCACAGGTATAGAATGCAAACTCCGGAAGAACCCCTGTGTTTCACCTGCACCAGTCATTAGGAAAGCAGTCTGCTCACCCAGACGGAGGTGTATTTTATGTCCCTAGAGGTTGCTTTCTGGTTCAGCCTCCATCATCTCTCCATCCCTATTTGCGTGTGTTTCTTCACCTAATTATGAACTCATTCAGCAGCAGAAATTTGTTAAACGAGTGGGAGTTTTGGAGCAGAGAGCGCATTTGTGATAACAATATGGATTTTACACTTTATTGTGCCTCTTATCAGGAGTGGACCTTAAACAAGTTGCATCATGTTCCTCAGCCTGAGGTTTTCTCACCTGCCCAATGCAACTTACAAGACGAGGCTTTTGAGGACGAAATGAGGTGACAGGTGAGGCACCTGGCTTGTTGTCCTGGCTGAGTAAGCCATCCTCCCTTCCCGTCGCCTGATCAGCGCCTCCCCCACCATGTTTCTCCACCTCATCTTTGAGTCTGGACTTGGCCAAGGACCTTGTGTGACAGCAGAGCTTCAGTGCGGTCCCGATCTGTGAGTCTCTTGGTTTCCAGTGACAGGTCCGGTCCTGCCCAAGTCCTCAGTGCACGCAATGGCGACAACATAGCAAAGGGACAGAGCCTGATGTGGGAGCAGCCCGAGCTCAGCAGGGTGTGGGAAGTGGCTGGCGTCCCTCAGAAAGGGAGCTGGTGTCCGGCACTGAGGGGACTCTTAGGCCATGCCAGGAAGTTAAAGCCATCCTTTAGGTCACGGGAACCCATGGACATTTCCAGAAGGGAGTGATGAAGTGTGATTAAACTGGTGCTATGTGGGGTTTGACTGCGGGGAGACACGAGATGAGAGTGACCCCCTGTAGTACTAGCATGGTGCAAGCATGGACTCGAGAGCCGAACTCAGCCAGGGTCAGTGGGGACAGAGAGAAGGGTTGGGAGGTTCCTTAGGAGGCACCTTCCAGAGGTAGAATCCACAGGACGTGGTGACCCAGTGAGGAGATGGGTGCAGGGCAGAAAGCTACAGAGAAGCCAGAGTGAATTTGGGCTTCTAGCTTGGGAACTTGGATAGAAAACGTTTCTCCACATGTGGTCCCCAGACTGGCTGCAACGGGTCCCCTGGGCGCCCCCTAGAAATGCAGATTCTCTGGCTTACTCCGGGACTCCTCCCAGAACCCTGTTACAGGAAGCCCACAGGGGGTCCAGATGAGAACCACTGACACAGGTCACGTGGTGGGAAAGCAGGTTTGGAATTAATGTGCTTGATTTTGTGTGTTTTGGGGTTTGTGAAGCACCCAGGTAACCATTCTGAGCATGTGGCTATTGCAGGACTAACAGGTGATTAAAGGAAATACTACATTTTTAGATATAAATTTGCTAGATCTAAGTATGCATGTTTGGGGGACTGGTTCATTTTGCCAGGATTTCTAATAATTTTATATTTCCTCAACTCAAATAATGTAGGCAGATCAGGTAAATAAATAATTTTGATACATTGCAGAGATTCTTACCTTGTACTTCAGTTAGAAAAGATATTAAAAGAAGAGAAAATTGAGCTTTCATTCCCCAAGTATAATTAAAGTGGTTGATTCAAATAATATTTGAATTTCCATTCTAGAAAAAAAAATGTGAAACTGAACTTTAAAAATACCCCTTGAGCAAACAGAGGATATTTCTTCCTGACATTTCAGGAGGATATTTACACCCTGATACATTACACATTGTAATTATGTAACTGCACATTATAATTGCACGTTCTAATTACATGATCACATATGTTATGCTAATTATATAATTAGACTTAATTATAGCAATTGTGCAAATACATAGTATCAGAATCAAAATGAATGAATTGAAAAACTAGGGTATATGTGAGAATTATACATCTTGTAAGATAACCTTGAAAAATTTTAAGGCACCTCATGGTCATTTCAAGTGATTTAACTGATATGAACATAAACCAGCTCCTTTGTTTAGCAGTTATGCCAAACTGCAAAGTTTTGCTAAATTTCGGTAGAAGCTCATGCGCTGATGTGCGTGGCACAATCTGGAAGGAGGAGAAGGAAGCAGCTGCCCAGAGAACACGGACCCTGTCCTCACTCTACGTCCCCTTCTTCCCTGACAGCCGTCAAGATCTTAATCGTATCCGAATTCCTGGGCTTTTGTCACTCGACTGCCAACTTCAAGATTGTGAATGGGACGATTCACTGTAATTACTATTCTCTTGAGCTTTTTCAGGATGGCAAATCTTTAGATAGTATCTTGAAACGTCGGAATGCTCATTTTCAATAGTTTCCACTGATCTTGATCCTGGGAAAATACGAGTTTGTTAATAGCTACTCCTTTAATATGGTGATTTGATCACATTCATTTATTTTTTAAGCCAAGGGTCTTAACTGAGAAGAAAGTACACAGGCTTTCTCCCCCTCCCCACCGCGGCTGTGAGTCCCCGGTTAGCAAATGACTCGTGAAGGAGGGCAGGTCTCCCTCCAGGGCTTTTTCCAGCAGCCGGCTATGCTGCACAGAGATGGAAACGTCATTTAAAAAATGTAATTTTAATTGCATGTTCTCCTGAAGATCCACCAGGATGGCTGGTTTGATTTCCCAGGGGAGCCTATTTCCGCCCTTTGCAGGCCGTGGAGACTGTCTCCTGGCCGACAGAGCCAGATTTATTCCCCCTCCTTTGGGAGTGCAGGGTAACCTTGTACGAGCAGTTGCTGTCTGGAAACGAACAGACCAAATGCCTCCTGTGTTCTACCCGCTCCTCATTAGGGTACTCCGAGTATTCGCACCTTCTGTCTTAGCTGCTCATTTGTCCTAAGCAGATGACACATTCCCGCAGCTCTCGGGTGGAAATGGAGGGAGCGTCTCTGCGGTGGGTCTCACGCTGTGGCAGCGCTCTGCCTACCACCTGCTTTCGAGTGTCTGCAAGCTCGCGAGCGTCAGTCCAGCCTTTCCTGCGTCCGGAGGCGGCTGGGCCGTTCACACAACCTTATTTCCCTGTGCACAGCGCAGATGGAGCCAGAGTGCGCACCCTGGAGCCTCCCCTCCCCAACTCGAGGATGTCGCAGGGTCACACGCTGGCTTGTGATAGATGGCGTGCTTACTGGAAGTAGAAGCTTGGGCTGCATTTCAATCTTTTCCCCCCAGATGAGGACAATGCTGCTCTCAGTGCATGTGGCACTTTTGTGTCCGGGTGCCATTGTCGTTACAATGTTGATCATCGGGACACACCGATTCCAGGACTGTCACATGCCTCGGGGATTTCCTGGCCTCAAAGACTTTGTGCACACGTAGTGTCATATTCATTTTCTGGCTGTGATTCAGAATGATTAAATCCACCTTGTGAAAAATGCTGAAATTGGATGTTGGGAAACGCCAATAAACTGGAAGCCAACTTTCAATTATTTGGAATTTTTGCTGCATGTGAATTAGATAATTTTAGAGGAGCAGAAACCTCAGAGAATATATATTTTCAATGCCATTTTACAGATAAGGTGTCTGAATCTTAGCACTGATCGAGTGGTCCTCGAAGGTCGCACAGTTAGTAGGTAGGAGGGCCAGAATCCGAGGCTTCTGAATTCTAGTTCCGGGCTATCTCCAAAAGCCTGTCCCCTTTGAATCATGTTCATTCATTCACTCATTTGTGTACAGAGTATTTATTTATTCAATATCTATTATCACACTGAACCCGGAAGCAAGAACGCAGATGAGTAAAATGTGTCCGTTGCTCTCGGGGCGTGTGCACTCACAGGGCGTGTGCACTCACAGGACGTGTGCACTCACAGGGCATGTGCACTCACTGGGGCGTGTGCAGCTCCATTCAGACGTCCATGTGTTAGGGCAAATCAGAAAATCGCCAGTGCAAGGTTCAAAAATGTGAAGTGAGGCTGGGAGGGTGAAGGACAGGTTCCAGAAGACCTTATTAAGGGGCAGTTGTTTGAGTTCAGCCACACAGGAGGGACAGAGTCTCAGCGCCAGCTATGGGAGACACCAGGAGTGCGAGAAGGTCGCTGCAGTGAAGAGCGTGTTCCAGGGTCAGTGAGTGCCTCAGTTTGACCGAAGCCTGCAGGAGTCATCACAGAGAAGTTTTTGCCAAATTCCAGACGTCTTGCTTTTGGGCTGATCAGCTTTAATTTAGTCTGGAGGTGAAGGGGCGGCGTTGAAGATCTCTGAGCAGGAGACAAAAAGTACCAAGGTCTGACGTGGAAGCTCCGTCACCCGTGGAGAGGAGCTCGGCGCGGGAGGGTGGGCTCACGTTTCCCCAGGGGGGTCCCTCCTCTGTCCTCAGTTCAAGGTCCCACACCTGGCCTGTGGCCTCCCTCGCTCACAGCTACCACTTCTTCTCTTTCCCTTCCCTCCCCCCGCCCCAGCCTCCCCTCCCTGCTCCCACCTGCTCCCTCCCCAGTTTATTTCCCCGTGACCTCCTATCAGGCAGAGCCGGTTGGGTTGGAGTTGTAGCACCCCCTAAGACCTCAAAGGGTAAAAAAAATACATGAACCCTGGAGGAAGCCTGAGGCCCAGAAGAAAGACTTTTTAGGCTTCTCCATCAACAGCAAGCCAGGGCTGACGTCTGCACCCTGGTGGCCCCCCGCAGCTGGCCAAAGGAGACAGGCAGTGGGCACCCTCCTGTCGCCTGGGTGGGCGTCTTAGCCAGAAGCCCAGGGAACGTGTCTCAGGGAAGTGGGGTGAGTGAAGCGTTTGTTGTTCAGGAAGTCACCTAGCAGGTAGGGGACCTGGGTGCAGCCCAGGCTGGCCACTCTCTGACTTGGGTGTGGAACACGTCACCCCTCGGAGGTTCTGTCACACTTGGAGGACAGAGAGAGCTAGACTAGGTCTCCGAGATTCCTTCTAACTTTTCACTTTATAAGTAGCTCCTCACACCCTCCTCCTAAGCTGCATACCTAGTTCGTTGCAGAGTAAGAAGCCAAGTAAACTAGAAGTTAGGGAATGGTGAGGCCCATCCTCACCTATGTGACTGCTTAGCTTCGAGATCTCCGCTAAGCACACAGGCCCGGTTTCCTCCTGTGCAGTGGCAGCGCTGGACCAGAGAGGTGACATCTCGGTCACATGCAGCCCCATGTGCCAGCACTTCACAGCATGGTGTGTGGGGTCCCTGTCATGTCCCCTGTGGAGCTTCCTGATGGGAGGGGTAGTCAGACACTGAACTTGTAGCAGGTGCACAGGGTTTGGGGTTTGGCGGAAGTTTCCGGAGTGCTTCTTGCACTCCACTGAGCACCAAATCACCCTGCATCTTGTTGCAGTGCGGACTTCGCTTTGGCTTCAGCAGGACTGGGCTGGGCCCTGGGTTCTGCGTTTGCATCAGGTGACACTGATCTGCTGTCCCGCGGTCCACGCTGGGAAGAGCCAGGGTGTAGACACCGAGTACACACACTGCATCACTGTGGAGTTTATAGCTAGACATTAGGAGCCTGGCAGTCTCGGTGACAGGAAATTGGGTGGTGCATGTGCTCAGCTTAAAAAAGAGACCGTGGATGGTGAAACTAAAAATGCAATGACCTGCTTCCTGTTCAGCTCATCTCACTGATGCGCTTTCCTCAGCCTTTTATGCTCCAGTTAGCGCCTCTTTGTTGCTGCCTTTCTGGAGCAAGGAGCACCAGGCGCTCACAAGGGCTGGCCGGGCTGCCTAATGCGGTGAAACGGAAGCCGTGGTGAGATCATCACACACACTCAAATCCCACAGCCTAACGGTGGGTAGCGGCCCAGCAACGCACCTGAGTCACTGGCTGAAAATAATTCCCATTTTCCAAATTTAATTTGTTCTCCTGCGTAGGCCGGCTGACCTTGATCACTCCTGTTGATTCTTCTTTTAGTGCAAGATGCAAGTGTCCGTGTGAGTGCTTCGTCCTGCAATAGCTCCAGCAGAGCAGGCTTGGAGGGCGGAGACCCCAGATCTCTCATCTGGCAGCTGCATGAAAAAGTTCATACACTTTAATTTAATCAATAGCATCGGAAAAAAAAATCTCCGTTTTGAATGTGGGACCTTTGACTCCTTTTGGAGGGTCCTCAGGTCCCAGGCCCAGAAGGGATTCTGTGGCTAGTTGCTCAGGACGCCAGCCACCCGTGCAGCAGCTCTGTGGGACTCACTTGCTGTGCGACTCCAGCCTACGCGGGTGTGGGGCACCAGGCAGAAAGGAACCCCCACAGGGCCTCACACCCGCCGAGCCTCTCACTGAGCTTGGAGGGCTCTTGCAAAGCTGCGAAATGAGAGAAAGCGGGAAAGTGCTGCCTCGTGGGAGCCGTGGTTGTGATAATGAAAAGGAGTCTGAGTAAGGACTGAAGGCTGAGAAGGTTCTCTTTAGCAAAACATCGCTTGGAAGCTGGAATGGAAATTTGTGTCACTGCATTTCTCCACTCAGCAGACAGCTTGGCACATGATCTGCGATGCAGAATATTTTACACGTATCCAGTTATGTGTGTGCCTATACACGCATGTACATACAGGTACATGCACACGTATGTAACCCATGCCCTTAGTCGTAGTTTCTGTTTTAAATGTAAAATGAATGGTATGTTTCCACTATAAGATTTGAGTGTTGAGATACGGTACAAAACATGAACTCGAACATTGGTTACAGAGAGATGTGGAAACTGCCTGAGAGAAAGCCGTGCCTTCGGGTAAACGGCCCAGTCACCTGGGCCCCAGGAAAGTTGTGCTCCAAGCTTTGCTCTTGGGTTTCCCCGTCTCTTCATTGGAAAGAGATTAAATGGGCTTTATGGTCAAGCGTTTAAGTGCTTTGTCAGCATTTACAGCCGTTATATTGTGGAATTTGTGTTGTGATGTCATCAGAATGGCAGCGGGTGGATATTACCCGATAAACTGGGACCCGCGGGCCCAGAAGGTGTCCCTTATCTACGCCACAGCTCTGTGGCGAGGGGTGCACATCTGCTAGGGTCAACTGAGGTCATCACATTGCCAGTGTGGTGACAGACCCCCATCACTGTCATCACCGTGGTCACCATCACCATCATCATTGCTTTTGAGTTCCCACTGTGTGCTATTTAAATTTTACTTCCTCTTATATCTTATCTCACTTTAATCTTTTAACTTTATGGCAGCGTTAGCTATCCCTATTCCCAGTTTACAGTTTTGGGAATTGGACTTGAGACCGAGGGTCGTGTGCGGAGGGCTCGGTCATCCCAGTGGCGCAGACAGAACTCGGCACCGTGCGCTGCGGCCCCCACGCGTCGCGCCGTCTAGTCCTCCACGTCTCTGTGGCTGCCTCTTGGGCGCCTGTGTCTCTCCTTTGCACCCACGTGTCATGTTTCCGGAGTGCGGGGACCCTGCCTTGCATTTGCTCTGTGCCCTACAAGTGCCCTGCACGGTACTATCCACTTAGCGGGGCACCAGTGAGGATTTAATCAACCGGTTGAGCAGACACAGCGCTGAAAGACCTGGTCACTGCTTGCTGTGCTTCACATGCACACGGGCCTTCCCGCCCCGCCCCGCTGCACAGCCGTGCTTCACGCTGACCCCCGGCCCCGGGATGGAAACACCACGCCCGGCAACCCCGAGTGGCATCGTGGCTTCCAGGCGTGGGGATCCTGACAGTAACGCTCCTTTCTAAGCATCTGTGTCCATTCACTGGATTCCGAGCACCGGCTCTGTTTAAAGCAGCTTGCGAGGGGTGTGACCTTCACGGCACCTTCCCAAGCAGCCCGGGCCCCTGGTGTGGTTCTCAGGCCCCGTATCCAGTCCAATTTTCAGTGACAACAGCAGCTGGCTTCTCACAGCTTTCCGGGGAGATCCCTCCACGCCACAGTCCGAGTTTCACCTGGGGAGAGACGGCTCTTAGGGTGGACCGGCAGCTTCCTGCTGTGCCTGGCAGGACTCGGGTAGCAAAAGAGGGACAGTGACATGTCTGTGCCCTGAAGAATTCCAGAGAGGGGAGTGTCAGAGGGCAGCAAGGATGTGGTGACTTAGAGCTGGACCTTCCCCGCCGGGTTAAGGAAAAGCTCACGCCATTTGGTGCTGACGAGACCGGCGGGAGCAGGCGGTAGCCGCAGCCAAGCCAGCTCCACCGCGCCGTCTGCGTCCGGGCCAGCTCCAGCAGCTGCGAGGCTCGGCCAGCGCGGGGGACCCTCTGACAGGCGGAGACGGACGTTAATCAGCACGACCGTGCACCTTCCCGGAAGTGATAACTGATGTTCAGAGCAATGTCTCAGGACCCCTAAGACCAAGAAGTGCCTTTTGCATCGTGAAAGAAAATTAAGTTGTACTTTTCATAGTTTTAATATTGATGTATTTTGTAATCAGGGAAAATGGGCAACCACGTAGCCGTACGTGAATTCTCCGGTAAATAGAAGTCTGTGTTTCCTTCTTTCTGAAAAGTCCGTTCCGCACCTGTCAGTGGGAGCTCTGGCCCTGAAGGCAGTGGTGACCTGGGCGATCCCTCCGTGGTTTACTTCCTCCTTCTTTCCTGGCCGCATGTTATGTTCTGCATCTCTAGCTCTCACCCCATTTTCCTTTTTTCCTCCCATTGTGGGAATTTGGGATAAAGCAAGTTCATAAATGAATTAAGCACCAGGCTGGTGTAACGGGAAGACCTTGATCAGAAGATACAAGTTCTAGTTTTGACTCACACTTTTGTATCTGTGCAACTTTAGATAAAACAGTGACCTGTTTTTCGGTTTAGTTGCTCGATTTGCCGAAGAAGAATGCAATCCCTTTGCAGCTCATCTCCTGAGATCAAATGAGCCGATGGCCATGGAAGCAAGATGTAAACCATTTTAACTGCCAGACAGACGACGGGGCTGTTTTTGCAGAGCTGTTCTATCGCACATGTTCTTTTCTCTGCTTGCTGCGCCTGCTCAGGGATGGTTTCGCACCTGCCTGAAAGTGCCCCCGATGGGAAGGCCTGGAGGAAGACGGGCCCATCTGTTTGGGATCCTGGACTACTGTCAAAAGCAAAAGTCGTGTCCACCAGCAGATATCGTTGTGGGGTGGGAGGGTGAGCCTCCGAATCCGGCCCCGAGGGAGAACATGCAGGTGTTGCCGGAAGGACGTGCTCAGATGTGTGTTCGGCAAAGGGGCCTGGACGGTATCGGGGAGTGAGCCCGTGACCCTGTGGGGGAGGAGGGGCTGGGAAGGGGGAAAAGGGCGGCATGTGGGAGGGGGGTCTAGGAATTCCAGAGGGTGAGAGACGGTGGGCGTCTTTCATGGGAGGTCTGAGCCGAGGCAGAAGAGCCAGGACGGGACACTGTCTACGTGGAGTGATGGAAAGAGCAGCAAGTGCCCAGGTGTGTCCTGCAGGGCACAGGGTTCAGGCTGGGAGAACACAGCGTCCCAGGAGTGTGATCCAGGCACTCTGACGGGTGCTCAGAGAAGGGCCTGGGAACTTAGGAGAATGGTCATCTTGGCCACCAGGGAGCCACACCCTAGGGCTGGGGTGGATGGGAACCAGGGGACCAGAGAATGGTGGCTTTGGAGCAAGCAGCTCTCCGTGCCAGTGTAGACTGAGCATCGTTAACACCGAGCTTCATTTACCTTTTTTTATGTCCTCTTCTGCTAGCTTGGAAGTGATTCTGAAAGTTATCCGGATTCAGCGCAGCGTGAATAGGACAATTTACCTGCTACCTCGTATTCTATTGTTGGAGTGCAATTTCATTAAAAAGAACTTTTAATTTTTTCCAGACCTCTTTGAAATGGGTGCTGTTCATCAGCTCCTCACGTCACTTTCCAAGAAGTTCAAGTGAAGCCAAAATAGAACAAAGATTGGTGCTTAGAGGAGAAGGCAGAGAGGTAGGTCCAAGAAGGTGGCAAACCTGGTGCTCACATAACATGGTCATTTTTGGGGACACTGCAGAGGTGTCTCTTCAGGACTATTATCAATATTTCAGCAGTTTGTCAAAGCATATGACAAAGTGGACCAAACGGCCTTTCGGGTCCCAGCCAATTCTAGGATTCTGAGACTCCAGACGTTTGCTTATTGAATAATTACCATTTTCCAGACATGAATCAGTCTCTGGAATCTCCAACTGGTCTCACATATCTTTGGCTCTTATGAACTCACAGAGTAGCCCCACAGACAGAGATCGATAATTCTAACACGAGTTCATTTCTTATAAATTGGCCCTACTTCCCTAGAAATGCCTTTCCTCAATAATTGCATATTTTCTGAGCTATTTTGAAATACACAGTAAATTATTGTTAGCAAGAGCCACCCTACTGGGCTGGGGGCACTAGAACCGTTTCCTTCCAACTGTGTGTCTGTCCCCGATAACCCACCTTCCTCAGCACAGTGCTCCTTGTTAAAGATATCTGATCCTATTTTATTAAAATTATGATTCAGTGTCTTCTTTCATCTCTTTGAAGTATATAGTATCAACTTGGATAGTAATGAGAGTTATTTTTACTTTGGTTTGTTTTTGTTTTCTTCTAATTCAGGCATTAACTTTGTTTCCATTTTTCTATTTATTTAATTTTATCTTTTTGCTAGGATTGGTTTTACTCAAATATTTGCGGATCCTGGATATTAGTTCTTAGTTTAGGCCAGAATTGGCAAGTGTTTTCTGCAAAAGGCCAGACAGTAAGTAGTTTAAAAAGGCCTGATAGTAAATTGTTTATGCTTTGTGTCTACACCGTCCCTGTCGCAACTATGCGACTCTGTTATAGTAAGAAATCAGACCCAAGCAATAAATAAGCAAATCGGCATCACTGTGTTCCCGTAAATCTTTATTTACAAAATTAGGCTGTGGGCTGGAGTTAGCCTGGTGACCATAGAATTGCAACTCCCTGATTCAGATTAGATGGTGGCATTAAAAAAGCTTTTGGGGACCCCCATGTTCATAGATGGGGATGGTTGATTGTTTCAGGTGAGGGGTAAGTATCTAAGGTTTGCTGGGGGACCCCCGACTGTCAGTGTCTGAGATCTCAGTTTCCTCAGCAGGAACCTGCGGTGGCACACCTGGGTGCTGAAGTCTGCCTGTGTCCATGTGCAGCCGGGAGCCAGGGGTGCGTGTCGCTCCATAGGGGTCTTTTTCCTGCCTCCCTTTTCTCCTGATACATGTCTTCAATTCTTGAGCCTCTCCGTAGAAAAACAATGGCTTACATTACAAAAAGTTTCTTGGATGCCTACCCCAGAACTACTGCATGGAAATGTTGAAGGATGGAGTTCAGGCATCTCTACTTCTAAAAAACTCTGTAGGTGGTTTGATGGGCAGACCGAGGGAAGAATCACAGCTATCTGTGATTGTCATTTTTCTGGGGTTTTGGGTTTACAATTTAGACAGATTACCACCTGGTGGCAAAGATATGTTTTCCTAATATTTGAAAGACATTTAATTTTTAAAAAAACAATTTTATCTAAATTGCAATACCTTATTAAAAAACAGGAGAGAAGAATTCACTGCAGAACCTTTTCTGTTATTCACTACTATTTATAAAGTTCAAAGGTTGCAAATCGTTGGAGTGATAAGAAGAGTACAAGTCAGAGAGTCTCCACTAGACTCTTAGCTTCAGGATTAAACTTCTTAGAGCTGTTACCCCAAGGTCCACTGCAGCAACAATTGGCAAAATGAACTAGGACTTGCAAATGGATAAACTGTGCAAAGCCACGACACGCAAGACAAGCTCTCTTAGTTCAGACTGTTTTCACACACGCTTCCTCAGACCTGTATTTCCCAGGATAAGACGGCAGGCAAATGATTTGGTAGAGACAGTTCATGGGTTCATGTGTTCCAAATACTGTAACAGTCTCTGACCACCCCAGCTGACACATACTGACTTCCGCCAAATATACCTGAGTCTAGTCCGGCTCTCCAAACCCTCTAAGCCCCTGTCCCTCATTTCCTCCTCTAGAGACACTACTGAGTTTAGTGAAGCAAGCTTTGTGCCATCAGCAGATCTCTTCGGCCCACTTTGCACAGCGGTGTCCACAGTCGGGAAGCAGCGGCCACCACAGCGGCCGCCTCCCAGGCAGCTGGTGACCGAAGAGCCGCACACGGGGTCCACATGCTGCCCAAAGCAGCATCCCCCATGACCGCAGCAGGGGAGACGCTCCCGGCCTCCCTTCCACGCTCTAAACCTTGTCAGAGTGCGTCTCATTGCAGAAATTACACTGCACCCAAATCTGAGAGACGTAGTGTGGAGCCTGTCCGTCCCCATGGGCAGGAGAAGGAGCACGGAGAGAATGGCGTGGGGGGGAAACAGGGCCGGTGACAACAGGTAACATTCAGCACAGGCAACATACACACATTCTAAAAGCAGGTGGCCCCTGGAGGCTGTGTCGTGGGTGGAAACGGCAGAGACCTGGAGACAGAAGGCCCGAGTGTGGCCCCCGATTATTTATAACCCGAGGAGAGTTCACTTTACCCTCAGGTACCGAGTTTTTCCTCTCTGCGTTAAGATTACAATATTTATTTCCCAGCACTTTCATGAGGATTAGGTGACCTCAATTCAAAATTTATAAAAAGTCTACACTTTTTAAAATGTATTAGAAGCTCTAAAAATAGAGGTAATAGGAATCTAACATAATACAGTACATTCTCTGTCACCAAAATATGAACGAATACAATTATTTCCGGCATCGCGCGTGCTGTGGAAAGATGGCGAGGCAGAGGCTGGGCGCTAGCCGTGTCTCTCCGTGCCTCTCGGGTGGACTGCGCTGCTCTCTTCCTTTCGCACACGTGTAGGGGCAGCATGTTCCTGCTAATTACTCTGCGTTGTATCATTTGACGTTCTCTCATTGCTGGCATCCTCAACGCAAGTGACTTTGCTGTTAAAAACTGTCATCCTGCGGATCACGTTACGTACTTTGTAATTATTATTGATGGGAAGAACACTATGTCCGAGGAAAAGGAAAAAGCATAAGACAAGATTTCTGCTCCTAAGATGTTTTCATCACTTCCCAGATTATCTGGCTAAAAAAGGATTTCTGTCATTTGGTTAGGCCTTGGACTGTATTTAAAAATTTAAAAATATAGGTGAAATATTTGGCTTAGAGGCCTCAAGCAATTTAAACAATTATTTTAACGAGCTGTGCACGGCCCAGAGAAGCCAATGGTTCTCTAGAGAAGACTTTAGATTGGGGTCTCTAGTCTGAAATTAAGACTCCATTCGGTAAGTTTTCTTCTTTATACCTCACATATTTTGATTTTGATGGCACTATCGTTTATTTCTCTTAAAATTGTCTTTTAGTTTCCTGTGAATAATGGGGATGTGTGATTGCGAATCCCTCCTTCTCCAAAGCGAATGGAAGCAGAGCTCTCTCACATGCCAGGACTCATAGCTGGACACAGCTGTGACAGAGAGGACAGATCAGGAGATCTCTTCTCAGGAGAAATCACAGAAATAGCAGAAATCTAGATCAAGAGAATACCACCACGGAATCGCCATTTCCTTAAAGTCTAGCTGGAAAGTGGTCAAGACCAAGATTGTTCACTTGTGTGTGTGCAGGCATGAGTGTGTGTGTGCATGAGAGTGTGTGTGCATGTGTGTGTATGAATATGTGTGCATGCATGAGTGTGTGTGTTCCCTCTACGAGATGACATCTGTTGATTCTGTTAAAATTTTTTCCAATTTGCATTTTAAATGGGTCTCTTTTCAGCTTAATATTTTCATATTCTTTCTTTTTTTAACCGCCTTGCCAGTACTCTGAACTGAACCTTGATACACCAAGACTCTGTCTCTGTGCTTACTTACGTATGCCCGTCTGTGTCTGTGTCGCCGGCATCTTCAACCTCTGGTCATCATCTGTGTAACGTAATTCCGTGTATATATATATTCTTCCCATCTAAAGCCTACCAACCTAGCCATTCTCCGGATATCATTAAAAAGAACTGGAAAAAACAACTCCCATATGACAACCAGCTTGTATTAATATAATACGTATAAGGAAATTAATTTCCCCAGCTGGCTTAAGGGACCTTGGCTGAAGCCCATGTCCAGTAAGAGGAGCACAGCCACACTCTAGCCAGAGAGAGACGAGGACAAGAGAGACCTGCTGATGTCACTCACATGGAGGACAAGCTGCTGCTGGCTGGCTGGACAAGAGGACCCACATGTTTTGAAGATTTCTCTAAACAAAGGATAATATTTTCTCACACAGGGTATAATGTCTGTGGCTTGGGTGGGGACAAGGTGGCTCATAATAGAATGGTACGAGGCCTTTTGAGGGTCTACTGTGGGCCCTGGAAATTTCCGGAGGCTGGTAAAACCCACCCAGGGACCTGGATCAGGTGAAGACAGATACAAGGTGCTTTTGTGGGTCTCCTTGGCGAGCAATTCGCTGTCGCTGTGTGAGCGTCAGAGGCTGGCGGGCTGAAGGAACCTGACGTGTTTTCTGACCACAGGAAAGGTCTGTTTGGGCAAAGCATCATCTACCACATGTTTTATGTAGACGTTAGTTACCCCTGAGAGCCGGTCAGTCATGAGGAAAGCACCCGTTTAGGTCAATAAGGCAATGGTTTCCAATTTAATTCTCTGTTCACTGAGGAGTCTGGACAGTGTTAGATTGACCTCAGGAAGAACTTGAATGTTATGCAGGGTAATCCAGTACCCTGGCCGAGAGGATTGTGTGTGTGGGGGGGTCCGGCCGAAACCATCCCACAGCCGGGTTGGCAGGGCACTGGTACAAGTGAAACTGGGGCAATCTGGATAAGATTTGTGGATTGTATCCGTGTCAATAACCTGCTTGTAGTTTATACTACAGTTTTGCAAAATGTTACGATTGGGGGAACGTGGGCAAGTGCCCACGAGATTCTCTGTATCTTTCCTGCATGAGAACCACAATTATCGCAGTAAAAATTTCAATAAAAAAATTGAGACTTAAAAAAGAAAAAAAAAGAATTTGAACACCAGGGTCTCGATTTACTGGTTTTGAGACCTTGAGACCTTGGGCCACTTAATGATTTCACTTCTCCTTCTGTGAGGAGGGCATACTAACAGCGCCTCCCTCATGGGGTTGTTAAGTGAGTTAGTCTAGGTAAATGGTTTAAATCATACCTGAAACATAGTAAATGTGATGTGTTGGCCATTATTATTTGGAATTGAGCAGAGTTGAATAAACACCCCTCCATGAGGAAAGCAGACACACAAAAACAGGTGTGAGACTCAGGGACTCACACAACCCATAAGGATGAGACTTGGGGAGCCCGGAAAACTCCAGAATTTTCTACAAAATAGACGGCTCAGGAGGGCTTTCAAAGGTGAATTTGAAAGCTGGAAGCCGTAATGAGGCTTCTGGTCAAGCTGGTGTTCCACAGCTGACATTTATCCCCTTGCGAGAAGGTGCTGGACAGCAACCAGTTTGTCCTGCCGCCAAGGTCTGTGCATCTTCCAAATCCTTCAAATCAGGAACAGGGTGTGTGTTTTGGGACAGCATTCACCACGACAGTTATAAATATGTCAGTTAGAAAAAGAGAAATGTTTCACAGGCGACACTCTACTTGCTGTTGACCTTTATTCTTTGCTAGTTTTTATAAAGACTTATTGCCACCTTTGCACTGTTTGCGCTGGAGGGGAGTTCCGTTTATGCTTGGGGGACTTTAATTCTCTTGTTTTCCGAGAGTGTGCAAATCACTCTTTTACTCTCTTTTGTTTTCTCTTTTGTTATCTTTTAAAATATATAACCAGTATACACCAACTAATACCCATGTGGCATTTGAGTCCTAAAGCATTACACCGTAATGAACACCTGTGGACCGTCACCTCCCCCTGAGGGCTGGAAGGTGCCTTGGTCGCTGTGCCCCCAGCCCATTCCACCCATGCTCCTGCTGGCCCCGGGAGCCAGCCTCTCAGCTGTGTGCTTATCATCCACTTGTTCCCTTCCTGTGTTTCTTCCCTGCATGTATTTGTTATGGGTGGAATTATATTCCTCCTAAAATTCATTATGTCGGAGTCCTATCCTGTGGACCTCAGAATGTGACCTTATTTGGAGATAGGGTCTTTACAGAGGTAATGAAGTTAAAATGGGACCATTAGTATGGTCCCCAAACCAATATGATTGGGGCCTTAAAAAAAGGGGAAATTTGGAGACAGACATGCATATAAGAATTCCCTGGGAACGTGAGGGCGGCCTCCTGCAGGCCAAGGAGGGAGCTCTGGAGCAGATCCTCCCCTGACAGCCTCAGAAGGAACCAACCTTGTGACAACTTGATCCTTGGACTTCTGGCTTCCAGAACTGTGAGACAATAATTTCTTTAAGCCACCTAGTTTGTGGTTCTTTGTTACAGCAACCCTAACAGAGTATGTAAGTCTAAAAACACTGTTTTCTTTTTTTTATTTCTGAGCATTATAACCATGATGAAATATATTTTGTTATCTTCTGGGACTTAAGTTTCTCACTCAACATGTTTTAGCCAGGCATGGTGGCACACACCTGTAGTCCCAGCTACTTGGGAGGCTGAGGCAGGAGGATCGAGTGAGACCAGGAGTTTGAGGCTGCAGTGAGCTTCGGTTCATCTATGCTGCTGTATGCATAATATTCCTTTTTGTGAATCTACTGCAATTTATCTATGTTTCTGTTGTTAGTCATTGGGGCTGGCACTCTCTCACTACAAATCGCTCTTCTCGCCTCTAAATTCCTGACTAACTTTCAAGTATGATTTAACCGGTGTTTTCTGAGCTGGGTTGGAGGAGTGTTTTCAGCTTCTCTTTTTCCTACGCGAAGTCCTTCTTCTCTTGTTTTCCTTCCACACCCGAGCTCTGCTCTGTCCGCCTTCTAAAAACGTCCCAGTGTCGAGACCGAGATTGTCCTTTTCCTTCCTTTTTCAGTTACCCTGAGTGGAGATGGCTCCTATGGAGATACCGCGCAACACGAGGGCTTCCGCAAAGCAAACGGCATCCTGAAACTGTAAATGCAGCGTCGGGACGAGGAGGAGGGTTGAGGAGGACCCGCAGCTCCTCACCTCCGGACCCTCCAAGGCAGAATCAGGCCTGTGATGAGGTTTCTTGTTCCTTGCTCCCTTACTGCCCACGAGGCACCCTGCGGCTGGCTGATGCCCAGCTGCTTTCTCTCCATGTGCCTGTGTGCACACGGCAGGTCACAAAAGTAGGTGCGTAGATACCAATACGCATGGGAAACCGTGATCAATGAAATCGGTGTCCTATATCAAACATCGGTGTTCTCCTTATTTGATCGACTAGCCTGTCACTTTGCCCAGCAGATATCATTATTTCAATAAACTGAGATTTATGACATTCATAATCTGTTTATTGAATTCATATAAAATTATTGAAAAGTAATATAGCGTAACTCATCCTTTTCTTTAAAATATAAATATTCAGTGTTTATATTCTTCAAATGAAAGGGAATGTTCTCAGAGCTAGCAATGAATATCATTAACTCCAATTTTACATTATACACCGGCTGAAGAATTGAGAAACTTCTTTAATAAAGCCGTGGCAGACTGCAGACACTGAATTACGAGTTTTAATAACCACCATTTCAAATATTTGCATATTCAACTGGTTCAGAAGTTATTGATTTGTTTGCCTTCCACTCTCACGGAAAACTGATTGGAAAGCACAGTAATAGGTCTGCACTTCTCTGTTCAAGATTATTTTAGGTTTAGGGGGAGTAAATACAGCTCAGAGGAAGGCCGCTGGCAGCGTGGCGGCGAAGGCTCAGAGCAGGCAGACGGGCACCTGTGCGGCGGTTCCCTCGCCAGCCCGGACAGGCAGCACCCACCCTGACCTCTTCGCAGCTGCCACGCCGTTGACCAGCTCGGTTAATACTGAAATGAAATCCCTCCGGGCCTCCGTCCTCTCCCGAGCCCACCGCGGGCCCGCAACGGCATCACGGCCCACGCAGAAGGACCGGCTCGTGGGTCCTGTCTTCGCGCCTCCACTGACTCAGCCAGCCACACGGTTCCTAGGCCACTACAGCTACATTGATGCCATAAAGACTTAACGATGTCCGGTGACACTTTCTTATCCGCCACATCAGATCCAGACCCTCAGGCCTTTCCTGGTCCCTTATCGCCTGGCCCCGGACCGGCCTTCCAGCCTCAGCTGTAGCCACAAGCCGCACGGCCGGCGTGTCCTCACCCTCCCCCTGGACCACTGAAACCCACTGCTGCCTTTCTCCAGATTACTTCAAACTTTGTGCGTCCATGTCATTACCGCATAGCTCATCATGGAAAGAATTAAGAAAAAAGATTTAATGCATTCGTATTTTTAAAGTTTTAGCTCACCTGGATTTTTCCAAAGCATTATACAATGAGAGTGGTTCGCTTATTCAAAGTAAAATAATAATTGCATACTGTGTGTGCAGGAAACCGAAGTAAATCCCAAGGGGAGGCTTTAATTATATGTTTAAAGATTATCATCTGGTTATGCACATGAATTTTTGGAGTGATATTATAATTTATTAAAACGATCCAAAACTTTAAAACATCTTTCATATTGTGTGATAACTAGGTTATTAAAGGAGGACTTCCTTTTTATGCCAAGCTTCTGTGGAGATTTTGCCCATTTACTTTGGATAGAAACCTGCTTTCTATCATACGGTGCTCTTTTTGGTTATTTCAAGGGGAGTGAGTTACTGTCACAGAAGTGTTAGGCTGTTTAACATGCTTGGAGTCAGATTGCCAGGTTGTCTTTTACAAGTCCAATGTTCATCCTTTCTCAGGTAACATGAGCACTGTGTCTCTTCTGTTCTTGTTTCCTGTACCAGTCTTGGAGTAACACTGAAAATACTTCATACAACTGATCACGCAGTGGGAAGAAGAGGCCCTCAGTGCTGTGACCCATGGTTCAGTTGTTAATAAGTGGTTCTATGAGAATAGAAATGGTTTCTCTGGATTAATTTCATTAATTGTGGGTGGAAAGCCTATCATATAAAATTGAATTATGATTATTGGTATTAAAGATGAGAATAATTTAAATTGAAGAGAGAAGCACCATTTCAGATTTAGACCATGGAATATAACATTCTCACTTGGCGGTTAGGAGGAGTGGCCAGCCGCGGTCCAGAAGCCACACACCAGGGAGCCTTGCCTAGGGTCAGGCTGACCCTTCCTGGGTCTTACGTTGCCACCGAGTGGACAGAGGTCAGAATGGTGCCTGGGACATAGCAGCCAATGAAGACGAGCAATTTTATACCTAATTTCCTTTTCTATTTCATGTAGAGGAAAATACATATTTTCACAAAATTATGAAGACTCCAGCTAATTAGTCTAGAAGGTTGATAAGGGAGTTTGAAGGCCATTTCTTTTCTTGAATATTCAAGCTATGATATCACTTTTGCCACAGACATTTCTCTATGAAGCGGCCTTTAGCCTGAAAGTACTCAGGTAATCATTCCATTTGCCATTTGTAGATAAAGACTTTGGGTCCACCCTCGATTTTCAATCTTGGAATTGTTTCCAGGTAAAATGTGAATAATATTCATCATTCCGTACAGCAAGGAAGGCAGAGGTTCCATGTAGAGGCACAGACACCTCCTGGGAGGATTCTCATGCCGTCAAAGCCCACGTTCTCCAAGTTGGTCCCATGAAGAATTTGGGATATATGTGGATCCTTAGGAATTGAACTCAAGATGCTGCTGAGGACTCTGTTGGATGAGGCAATTAGAAAATCTAAATTAATTCTTTATCAAAATGAATTTTATTTAGGGATAACAATTGGCATTATTTTTTTGGAATAAAAGAGAGTTTTAAAGATTAAAACAAAAAAGACACGTTTTTACTTGTGCTCCCTGGAATTCCTTAACAGTGATCCATAACGCCAAGTTGATGTGCTGGCGTGCAGACTTTGCCTGGGTTTGCACAGATCACACGTGGGTAATGTGTGTGCACACTGGTGCTGGGCACAGTCCTGGGAAGCTAGGAGGCTCCGGGCTTGAGCATCCTGGGGCAGGGAGGCCACAGAGCGGGCTCCTGAAGTGAGGGTTGCAGGCTCTAAACCCTTCGTCCTTGTCTTCACCACCATGTCCCCTGCCTCCTGCCTCACAAAATAGAGCTAGTCACAACGGGTGTCAATCTTTTTCCTGACTGAAATTATTTTTTCAGAGTGATGTTTCTAATGTCAAAGATGATTTATCGTCTGATTGATCTGTAATTGGCAGTGGAGCCATGATTTCAGCTTTGTTGTTCTTTTTGTCTTCTCGGCCATTTTCGTAAGCACTAAGGATCCGTGAATAAAGGAAAATAGCAAAAGAGACTGCTTTTTGAAAAAAGGCTTAAGAATCATGTTGCAAGTTAAAAAAATCAAACTTGGACTCTTTCATAAATCTTTATCTTAAATTACATACCTATAATTAATATTAATAATAAAATTATAATTAATAATAGTTAATAAGAATTAACAATTACTAATAATTATAATATGTGTTAATATGGATTAATATATTAACATATATTAAAAAGATCTATTATGTATTAATAGTATATATAATGAATACATACAACACATGATATATTATTCGATACATTAACATATAATTATTAGTTATATAATGTATAGAATATATTAATATACTAAATAACAATACTGAACATATATCAATATATGATCAATATTATATTATTAACAAATAATACATATTTATATTAATAATAATTAGCAATTATAAATAAGTATTAATGATGATTAATAATAATATGGCCAATAATTGATGACTGAATCTGCTCCGGGCCTCCCGCCTTGGGTGAGGATGGTCATCCTTATGTTTGTTTTCATAAGGACAACAGTCATACTGGATTAAACCCACCTGATGACTTCATTTTGACTTGATTAACACTGTGAAAGACCCTATCTCCAAATAAGGTCACGCTCGTGGGTCAGGACTTCAGCGTGTGAGATCTGGCGGACTCAGTGCAACCCATCACCTTCTACTACACACCCACTTCAGGGCTGGTCATGGACATCCTTTTAGTGCTTCGAAGGCCATATACATTGAGCATAACATATAACCTCATTTACATTTGCAAGAACTTACTGAGCCTGGGGAAGGGCCAGTAAGTTTTGTGGTTCTTATTTTTTTTAATGATTATACACTCATAGCGGTCTTCTTGTGGTCTGCTCTGTGGTAAGACGCTGTGCTCAGATGCAATTCTGTTGGCTAAAAAAAATGTAGGAAAAAGGGTTGAACTTGGCTACTCATGTAACGAACATTAAGCCAGTAGGGTTAGCATTTCTCACTTATAATATTGATAAATACACAAGTAATCATCTCCAGTGCAGGGAAGTGAGCACATCTTCCACTTGGGAAAGTGTGTGCGTTGGTACAGTTTTTCTTCACAATTTGGCCATCGGAAGTATTAGTAACGCATCTGCAAAAGCCATGACTGGGCATTGTCCTGAGGAAATAATGAAAGCTTAAAGGCAAAACTTTTAATTTTACATTGTTATTTGAAATCGGAGATTTCCTGAGTAACGATATGGAATTGATTAAATAAATGTGGCCCACCTATGCACTGAAATACTACTTCATCGCTTAAAATTTTATAAGTGAATATTTATTGACTTAGAAAGTTGTTCACAAAACTGTAAGTCAAAAAAGGTAAAATGAGTTATAAAATATTATTTATATTACAATCCCATGTTGGTAAGAACATGTACGTGTCAACATAAAAATCTGTCTGGAATGATAGATACTGAGGTGCCAACAAAGGTTATGTCTGGTATTGTAATTTTTAATTTTCTTTTTGCTTGCCTCTTTTTTTCCTGCAATGAGAATGCGTTGTTTTTGTAATATAAAAAAGAGTTATGAACATATGATCCCCTCCCACCTTTAACCACTTTTCTCTGGGTCTGAAGCCTCAGGTACACTGAGGCTGTCATGAATCCGCCTATAACGTGGTTACCGGAGCTTATGCCCTACTTGCTGTTTTTAGGCTGGGAGGTACCCTGAAACCCTGTTTTCTCAACGTTTCTTGATTCTATATGAATCAAAGTATTCTAATACGCAGTTTGCGGCCTGACACCGCAGTGATTACCCCAGGAGGTCAGGGTAGGTAAGCATTTGACCAAATTCATTTCTTATTTGTTAAAAAACATGTTCCCTAGGTTAACAGGCGTATTTCCTCGACAAAGAGAGAAGACAAGGTAGGAGAGTGCTCTGAAGTGGCTTGGGAATCTGATTTCACTGAACAGACTCTGAAAGCGTTAAACAAACAGAATGCTTCCTATAGGAGCTTTGCCTGAATTAAAGAGCGTGAGCAGTTCTGACTTTACGGAACTCAGTGGAACTATTGCTTGTGGTCGGATGCCAGATTCGCTGACCGGAGAACGGCCGAATGCCGGCTGCAGATACAGGAAGACCGGAAGCTGCAGCAAACTCTCTTCGAACCGCCCGCTGTTCTAGTCAGTTTCAGCTGACTGTCTGGATCCTTCTTTCGCGCAGTTTCTCACTTCCTTAGATACAACCAAGCAGTCTCCTCTGTCTGACACCTTGAGACGAACTATACTGAACTCAGAATTCTTCGTTTAAAAGATTCAATAGTTCGTGAATATGCAAAGACTTATCTCTGGCTTCCTGTTTGTCTAGTTTCCCTCTCTCGATGCGCGGCTCTGCGAAGCACGCCTGCCTCACGTTCCTCACTCTCAGAAGTCCCGGCTGCAGAGTTGCAAAGAGTCGGTTATTAATATCAACAGAAACAAAGCAGGGGCCCAATGTTAGAGACACATTTCTTTTGATAACTCTAGGAAAAGCATATACCTAACCTTGCATTCAGAAACATACTATGTAGAGAACAGACAATGCTATTCTGCATGCCTTAGCCTTTCTCTAGAAACTCAAATATTAATATTTTTCTACTCCATTCTATCCATAACAAGTGACTATCATCATAGTTGCATAAATAAGAAGTAACATTTAGAGAGGGCTTTATAGTTTGCAAAATATATTTAACATATGCTCTCTACTTTAATGCTAATAGCAACCTTCGTTTTATCACCTATTACTAAGTTTTCCCATTTCACTTCTGTGAAAAATAAGAGCTATGCTACTATTAGAGATATTATCAAAAGTTAATTTTCAGCTTTCTAACTCCTGGAACTTTGTAACTCTAGTTCTCAAACACTGCTGGGTCTCGCTTTATGGTCTAGGGACTCTGGTAAGATGGCCAAACATCTCAGGGTTTAGGTTTGACCTCAAGACTTCAAAATCTATACGCTAAACGATCTCAGCTGTATTACGAGTTCCACGTGGTGAATGCTGAACCAAAAGAGCAAGATTGTCTGAGTGTAGATATGCAAGTCGCATTTACAAATTGAATTAGAAATGTAGCTTTCAACAGCAAATTGCTTATTCATAATTACACTCATGCTATTTGTTTCAACTCTTAAATTTTCCCTGTAACTGTGTTTATTTATTCCTTAGGTTGAGGTGAGAGAACTCAGCTCAGCCCAAGTGGCAGTCACGTTGGAGAACCTCTGGGGAGAAGACACAGAACGTCTCCGATCCCCTGGGAAACTGGCAGAAGGTGAGACACGTCGATTACGCATGCGTCGCTTCCCAGTGTTGAAAAATCTCATCACGAGGCTCCACATAAATGCTGACCCGCCTGGCAGATAAGAGGGGCCTCTTGGGTATTGTGCATAGTAAACTCCTTCTCAGTGACAACCATTTATTGACGTGTGTGAAATGTTTTGGACGTGGAGAGGCTGCGATGGTAACTGTCAAGTCTTATTCTTCTAATATTCTGTGAGGACTTTTGCCAGAACATGTGCCTGGACATTCCATTTTTCTGCCATGACCAATATATTTTTAATAAAAATTTTTAACTCCCCCCAATAAGAAAAATATTATTATTGCCTAGCAAAAACATTGGGGAACAGCTTCCTGTGAGCCAAATATGTAAGTTTAGGAACTTGAGAGATGTGTATCTTACAAAGAATGAGTGCTCAGCTAGCTTTATATCATTTTATTTATTGAATAAGGCAAAACGTTATTGGTGAGCTAAGGTGTAACCTGAAATTGGCCATACTTTTCCCCAGAAAGGCTCCATTTCTCCAAAATGCAAATATCCAATTGGTTTATGTTCCAAATATAATTTGCTGTCTGAAAGTTAAATATTCGTATAGGGGCTACCTCCTTATTGTCCAATGTACCTGTTTTCATGTAATGCTTAGAATTTGCATTTTTCTGTAATTTTTTTGTTTACATTGATTGTGATTTACTTCAAAAGAAGTCTACCTTAAAAGCTATCAGGATACACATTGAGTTTATCTTCTTGAAATAAAATGGTGTCAATAAAAGCCCATAATAGGTCTACCTTCTAAATATTTTTACAGATTTCAGGAAATTTGGCATAGAGAAAGGAGTTAGAGAGACACATGCTTACATCCTCTGAAAGTGACTCCTCACAGAGATGCGGAATTTTGCCATTTGGTGAGACTGTCACGGCCGTGCTGGACGCTCAGAGTCCCCAGGTGCGTTGCGAAACCACTGCGGTGCGTATGCAGATGCAAGAGGGAGGAGGTAAGGAGGCTCAGCGATCTAGGCTTTCCCATATCACTCAAGGGAAAAATAGGGATATACCATTAGTGACCTGTCGAGATGAGTTTTTAGCTCTCCAATTCCTGGAACTTTCTAACTCTAGTTCTGAGAAACTGCTGGCTCTCACAGGTCCCTGACCCACATACCCTGTGTTTTCTGAGAAGCGTCTACACATGTTCCACGTGCTTGATGTTTAAAACATGATCTGAAAGGTACTTAAACAAACGGAGTTACCGGAAGCTTCCGTTCCATTGCACAGTGTCCCGGCTTGATCCAGACACGGATCCACAGTTCTAGGTTGAGCAAATCACAATCTCTACCCACAAAGGTCCAAGGAGTCTTTTATAAGTACGTACAGTTGTGTTATTAAATGTGAACACAAGGAGGAAGTGAACACCAAGAAAAGGATGCAAACAGGCAGACCAGAAGGGGAGCGGGTGTGATCGGGTTTCCCACCAGGACCGCCATGTCTGCTGTGTTTAAGGTGGTGCTATGCAGTTACAGAGACGGAGCACCACGTCCCCGTACCTCATTAATGCTTGGTGGCGGTGCAGAGAGGTTGAATAGAGAGTTGCAGAACAATTGGCGTGTCATTCTACAGTCTCCTTTGTTCTCTAAAACTGGGCACCACTTATGGGTTCTGACAGTATTTTGGACAACCTGGTTCTCGCCGGGAGTCAGCTCCAGTAAACAGGTTATCTGTCTTTCCCTGTCTTCCCTTTGGTTTGGCGTTTAAGCAAAACTGTCTTCCCAGCTGGAGCCCATCTCCGATGCAAGGGTAGCACGCGCTGGCCCCATTCGACTCTACGGCAACCTCATTCCCTGCAGAGCACCCTGCGTAGGCAGTGTCATGTCTCAAGTCGCAGGATGGGAGCTGGGCTTACCACTCAGAAAGGTGGCCCCGGGCCCTTAGACCGCCAGAGCTTGACCCTCTTCAATGCACCCACCTTTCTGATCTTATTGGCGAGGGCGTCATGCATTCTCATGTGAAAACTGCACACTAACGCGTAGTATATACTGAACACATTCTATTTGCCGGAAATCTTACCAACATGATCTCATTTAGGCTGAGTTCAAATCTCTTTTCTGCATTTCCAGCTGTGTGTCCTTGGGGGAGTCTCGGTCCCTCGGTACTTTCTTGGATTAGGGTGGGCTGACATAGATTCAGAAACGTAGAATGGCTTGACACAATAGAAGCTTCTTCCTTCTCACCTATCTCCTCTGTTAGTTGTCCGGGAGCCCAGGCTGATGGAAGGTCTGCCAACTACAGACTGGCTCCTGGTTTGCTGTGGGGCCATCTTCCTCCCACCTGGAGGAGGTGTGTCACTGTTCTCATGCACCAGGCTTAGCAGAGGTCACCACACCGCCATTCACGCTGTTGGAGCTAAGTCGGCCCCATGGCCTGCCTAGCATGGAGGGAGGCTGGGGATGGAGTCTACTTGTGCACCCAGAAAGGGAAGGACAGCGTGGTCCGGAGAACAGCTGGACATCCTTCTACACCACATCAGCTTTGTCATGAGGATTATATAAGCCAAAAGGTGTAATGGTTGGGGAGCTGTCTGATGAGCAGTCAGTGCTCCATAAGCATTAGTGGCCAGTGTTTATTACTAGCAGGAACCTGCTGTATAAAGATTACAATTCTCTTTTAGCAGATGAGGAAACAGAGGCTCTGACTAAGGTCAAGTAACTGGTAAGAGATGAATTTTGGATTGAACCCAAGTTTGCGAAAGCCCATGATTTCTTTCACTGAGCATCACTGTTTTGGGGTTGACATTCCAACAGTGTTTGCCATGAAACCCACCTCTTTCAGGGCCCGGAACACCATAAAGACAAAAAAAAGTTAAATCGTTAACTGATGTTGTGAAAAGAAAATCTCCTCAAAACATTTTTATTTATTTTCCTAATAAAAGGGAGAAGATATTCACTTTTGTGAACAGTAAAGCAGGTTTAAGAATCTATTATAAAGTTTAGAATCACTCACCGTGGTTTTACATGCTTAATGCATTTCCCAGCATGTAGTGAGTCCTCTCTCTGTAACCACTTAGTTTTCATTCTTGTCATTTTGTAATTTATGAGGTACTGACATAAAGTATGTAAAAATGCCTGTTAGGAAATTTTGCTCAAAGGCAATGATCATTTTCAAGACCCTCAGCCTACACCCTTGCTGTGCGCTGCTGGGGTGTGGTGTGCTCAGTCTCCGTGTCTCTTCCCTTGCTGCTTGACTTCCCGCCTTGGTGAGAGCTCCCCTCCCATTTCCAGGTGGAATGAACAATAGATGTAACATACACTCTCGAATGAATTTCTCTCTGTCCACCTACCAGACAGACTTCTCTGTATATTCTACTTTTTATCTAAGCCTTTTACAGAAACAACCATCTTTATTGCATTTTACATATGTGTTATCACATCAGGTTCTTGGGACATAGTTTCGTTGACAAGGAGATATGTGTTACTGTGACTAACGTTGACGGCTGTGTGAAAGCATGTTTTCTTTGTCTCTTAGACATGCCATTTTTCAAAAGCTCTCTGTTTTGTAGCAGTGCTTTCTTCTTGTCACAGGAAACATAGTAAACGATGGTGTTGATTGTTAAGGCACATCAGAGTAACCAGAGGGTCTGTGGCGTCTGGGGTTCCTGGCTGCCCAGTGAGCTGAGGGGGAACCACTGCCCACTGCGGGACACCAGGATCTGATAATCACCGGACTCCAGTCAGAAGCTCTGCTTGGAATCTTCATTGGTAGCGTTTTTGCTTTGGAGTTTGCAGAGAGGCTCCATGTCCTAGATTTGACACTGTGGCTGAGATTATTGGGGTCACAGGTTGACAGAGCCCCTCATGTCTCTCTGTGAAATCAGCAACTGGTTTTATTTAGGTAACTTATATTTATACACAATTATTTCTACTAGGTGTGATCATAAATTATAGACCTCCCTAGAAATCTCTGTTTTATTTTCTAGGGTTAATTTTAAGGAAAAATGATGCATTGCTGTTGAAGGCGAGAGTTAACCACATGGGTCATTATTTTGGTTTTAGTCTCTGCCAAAGAAACAAAACAGATGCAGATGAGTTCCGTAGGGAGTTATGGACTCCCACAATCCACTCATTTCCCTAAGCCTTCAAGACCATGAAGAAGTTATTGCAGAAAGGTTGGCCAACCATCTTCCACCTAAGATGGAACAAATGCACAAAACGGTACTCACTAAGGATCGTTTCACGCAGATGATGATCAGGCCCGTGTGTGGTCAAGTGCATGCGTCATTTGGGATTCACGTGGACCTTCTGAGATGGACAAGGCAGAGTCAAGCGAGGAGCCTGTGTGCCTTAGCCCGTTTGGACTGGGTGGCGTGTAAACAACAGAAATCTATTCCCCACAGCTCTTCCAACCAGAAGCCCAAGACAGAGGTGCCTGCAGGGTCAGGGTCCAGTGACGGCCCCCTGCCAGGCTGCAGGCGGCTGACTTATATCTGCACATGGTGGAGAGAGGGTGCGAGAGCTCCCTTGGGCCCTTTTCATTGGGGCACCCACCCCATTCATGAGGCTCCACCCTCATCCTCATCACCTCCCAAAGGCCTCACCTTCTAATACCATTGCCGTGGGGTTAGGGGTTCAACGTATGAATTTGGGGGACAAGGGCATTTGGACTACAGCGTGGAGGCTGCCGTTGGACAGTGCGGTTTGCTGGGCCAGCTGTTGTGTCTTCTGTCTTCACATCCAGAAGGCTGATCAGCACTGCACGTTGGTGGCCTAATAAGTATTATATTAAGCTTCAGGATGTTAGTGCAAAGGAGATTTCAGTAACATCTGCCCTGAAGAACTGTAAGTGACTTAGCCAACTTTGAAAGTACTATTAAAAATAAGAGAAGAACTCCATGAGCTTTCAAGGCATTTTCCAGTCCTGTGATGAATCATTTGAAGATATAAGTATCAAGCATGTTTTCTGATTATTTCCATGAATACAGCATATGTTTATTATTAAGTTGCTAATGGAATTATAATAAATACCATATAAATTTAATCAGAAAGGAAATTGGCCTTACACTTGAAGATGCTTATTAAAAAAATAGAAGAGTTAGGGTCACAAAAAGAAAAAAAAAATAAGTCCTGCTTCAGAGATGGGAAAATTGAGGCTCAATAGAGTTAGGCAGCTTGGCCATGATCAAACAGTTACAGGAGCTGGGATACAAACCCGCGCTTCTCTGAACCCAAAGCTGTTCTCTCACTGGTTCAGACATGGTTCCTTCCTTGCTCCTGAGCCTGAGACCACTTCCTGCTGTCTCTGCCTCTTACTGTCAGCCAGACTCTGTTTAGCAGTCTTGCTCTCAGGGGGTCTGGAAGTAAACAAAGTCAGAGGCTGATTTAACAGACTGCTTCTTTAGTAACATGATATGTGTTACAGCCAGAGGGCTGACACAAAGCCAGAGAATAAACCATCTTAAGACTGCTCAAAGATACATATTTTTGACCAGTGTATCTCATAAGAAACCCCTTTTCCCAGTAGGGTATCACGTAATAGTAGGTGTGTTAGGTAGTTAGGATCTCTGGCTGTTCTCAAGACAAGAGTGCCCTGCTTTGGTGCCATCTCGAGCAACTGCTCCACCTGGGAGGAAGGATAAGGAGGGGAACTCCCTTTTGGTGCTGCCCGACCTTAATCCTATCCCGAGCAACCGCTACACCTGGGGAAGGAGGGAATGCTTTTTCAACCTGGAAATCCCCCAGGCCAGGCATAAAAGGAGTTAGAACATGACCGAGAGTAGCCTAAGGGTAAGTATTATGCCATTAGCTTGAATCTGCATTATGGTTCACCCCCCCAGGTGGGCTTTCTTAGAGGGAGCTCGTATATGCAGATAGAATTTTGAGGACACCTGTTGATCACTTGATAACCTCCCACACCTCCGGAGGACCAGGATAACAGTCCAGACTTGACACTTTGGTGTATCTGGTCATTCTTTGGCCAAGAGCACACCAAGCACCAAGGGAAGACTGCCATCCTGACAGGTATATTTATTAATAGTAGTATAATATATAATACATAAGATATGTAGGAAATCTAATTTCAGTTTCCTTTCAACATGGCACCAGAATTGCTGGTGTGTCTATTTTCGTAACTATATCTAAATCTAACTACGCGTGTATCCATCCACCAGCGTCTGTGTCGCTCTCTCCATCGATTTGGCGTTGGCTTGAGGATGAACGGAGAGATAAACTTTGCAATTAAAACGGGGAGAAAAGCGCTGGCACCCTGCAGTGTGCTGGGCGTGGAGTCAGGAGAACCAGGAGACGTTTCCGAAGGTCCCGTGAACAGGGCTGTGGACGTTTGGACGGACGAGGTGCTGAGCAGCGACCAGAGTGATGCGGTTTTCCGGGTTGGGTGACGGCGGGTCGAGAAGCCGCTTGGAGAGAAGGGACGAGAAGGAGGCTCCTCGGGGGCGTGTGGGGGCCGCTCTGTTTCGTACGGGCTGAGTTGGGGAGCCCGCGGGGCGCCCACATAGAGCTGTCCTTAGCCGCTGGGTGTTCTTGGGCACACAGATCTGGAAATCAGAGCAAGAGCGGGGCAGCAGCCCTAGGCAGACAACCTCTTTCTCCAGTTACGCCTCACGAGAACGTCCTGGTGCCCACTTCGTGCCGCGCACAGCTCACGGCCGCCCCGCCGGGCCCGCGCTCTGCCCGGGCTGCCGGGTCTGGAGGCTCCCTCCGCGGCTCCGCTCACCCGGGAGACCTCGCTGGGCTCGGTGCCTCCCGAGGGCGCCCCAGTTTCGTTCATCGGTAATGCCAGTGTGTAATGCCGCAGGCAGCCCTGATAACCTTCTTCCCTGGTCAAGAGCGTGGGGAGGTAGAGCCAGGTTGTAGAGTCAAAGGATTCTTCCCCTTTCTGTTTGCATCCTGTTTTATGATTTACTTGCTGGGCGACTATGGGACGATTACTCTGCTTTTCCACCTGCAGTGTCCTCACCGGCAGATTGGGGATAATGGTCCTCTCTCGGGGTGACGTGTCAGACCCTGCACAGGCCAGGTGAATGATAAACCCACAATGAATATTAGCTATTACTTTTATTTCCCCCAACTTAAACATTAGCAGTCTCTGGGTTGAAAAGGACATACTTGAAAGTCTTATTGTGTCTTTTATGTCATTATGTTTTAATATGTCATTCATAAAAACAAGCGTTTAGTGAGTGTTTTTTGTGCACTCGGATCTTCATGGGGGATCTAAGGATGTGTAGGAAGTCGCATATCCAGGGTTTACTGTCATTGGGGATTTAGGCTGCGGAGACCTAAAACTGCAACAATGTAACAACTGACAATTAAAATATCTCTACCAGACCTCGGAAAGCATTGCCAGCATGGCTGGGTGTCTAAATGATTTATTTTCCCGGGGCAGGGTGGGGTGGGGGGTAAGAGAGGGTGGTGCTGTTCTAGCCTCTTGTCAGGTATGGTGGGCTCGGTCACGGTGACCTGTGCATGCCCACCCACTGCCAGCTCAGGGACAGCGGGAGGTACGTAAGGAATTGAAATAAAGTGAACCTGCACTTAGCGATGGGGTGGGGAGAACTCTCTTTTTCTCATTCTTGAATCCTTTCAGGTCTTAGCTACGTGTCCGCAACCCTTCTTGTTTCAGAGCCGCGCTGAGGGCAGAGTGATCTCCTGGGATTCTGTCGCTTGCTCAGGGTCAGGTGAGACCCAGGCAGGCCAGGCGCTGGGGGTGGTCGGTTGGAGGAGACCAGGGCCGTGCAGGAGCTCGGGTGCCCGCGATCCACGCAGTCCTCGCTGCTCTGCACCCGCAGGCCGTTATGGAGGTAAGGGTAGCAGCATCAGGACATCTTATTCAGGGGAGTTCGCGCTTTCCCCAGCTACGGTAATGTAATTATATCTTCACAAAAGAGAGCGCACTTAAGAGAAGTAGCAGCCCATGCTGTAAAGAAGGGACTTACTCTGACACTTGAGCACTGTGTCATCTCGAACCGAACAAAAACGTCAGTACAATTTGTGCTTAGGCTTGCCGTCTCTGCGTTGTCATGGCGACACGCGAAGGTATTGATTCACACAGAGATTCCAGGCTTGGCAGGGGCCTTGGTGCAGGTAGGAATATCTTGTTCAGCAGACACTAAACAGACCCCAGGACCCGGATGACTCTGAGAGTGGAGTAGATTCCCTGTGCACACGCGGTCCCCAGGCTGCTGTGATCTGAGCTCTTCCTCAGATGGTCCAGGGTGACCTGGGCAGGTGCCCTTTCCATGGTCAGACCAAGGGGGCCTGGGACAGCCTGGGTCATGCTGAGTTCCATCGCAGGAGGAGGCTGAGGAGCAGCTCTGGAGAGGAATTAGCGAGAGACAAACACGGGAGCAGGATCACATTCACAGAGAGTCCGGAAGGTGATGGGCAGGCCATGCGTCTCTTCTTCAGAGGGGTGGAGCCAGTGGCTCAAAGCAGATTAACTGATAGGAGGAAAAAAAATGTCATTTTATTTCTAGCTGACATGTAATAATTGTACGTATTTATGGGGTACAGAGTGATATTTCAGTACATGTGTACAATGGGTAATGATCAAATCAGGGTAATTAGCACATTCACCATCTTAGCATTTGTCGTTTCTTTGTGTTGGGAGCTCTTTTAGCTTTTGACCATATACAGCAAACTGCTGTTAACTGCATTCACCTTACAGTGCTATAGCGCTCTGGAACTTACCCCTCCCAGCCAGCTGTGATTTTGTGTCTGTTAACCAATCTCCACTTCTCTCCCCCTCCCC
The DNA here is from genome assembly GCA_963575035.1 of Avahi laniger. Taxonomy (NCBI): domain Eukaryota; kingdom Metazoa; phylum Chordata; class Mammalia; order Primates; family Indriidae; genus Avahi; species Avahi laniger. Next base: position 2,066 of record CAUYSK010080423.1, on the reverse strand, counting down.
TTCCCAGCCTCTAATAACCATCATTCTACTTTCTGCTTCTATGAGACCTTTTTTTCCCAACTCTCACATAAGAGTGGGAACATGTGGTATTTATCGTCCCGTGCCAGATTTGTTTCATTTAACGTAATGTCCTTCAGGTTCATCCTGGCTGCTGCAAATGACAGGATCTCATCCTTCTTTATTGCTGAGTAGTATTCCATTGTGTATGTGTATCACATTTTCTTTATTCACTCATCCGTGGGTGGACATTTAGGCTGATTCCATATGTTGGCCATTGTGAATAGTGCTGAAATAAACATGGGGTTGCAGATGTCTCTTTAATATACTGATTTACTTTCCTTTAGATAAATACCTAATAGTGGGATTGCTGGATCATACGGTAGCTTTATTTTTAGTTTTTTGAGAAATCTGCATACCGTTTTCCGTGGTGACTGTCCTTGTTTACATGCCCACCAATGGTGTATAAGAGTCCCTTTTCCTCACATCCTCGCCAGCATTTTTTATTTTTTGTCTTTTTGACAATAGCCATAGTGTGGTGAGATGATGTCTCATTGTGATTTTGATTGACATTTCCCTGATAATTAGCAATGTTGAGCATGCTTTTTGGCCATTTTTATGTCTTCTTTGGAGAAATGTTTATTCATATCCTTTGCCCACTTTTTAATTATTAGAGGCTTTTTTTTTTTGCTGTTGAGTTATTCGAGTTCCTTGTATAGTCTGGATATTAGTCTCTTGCCAAATAAATAGTTTGCAAATATTTTCTCCCATTCTACAGGTTGTCTCTCCACTCTGTTGATCAATTCTTTAGCTGTGCAAAAGCTTTCCAGTTTAGTCTAGTCTTGTTTGTTTATTTTTGTTTTTGTTTTCTATGTGCTTTTGAAATCTTAGCCATTAAATCTTTGCTTAGACCAAATTTCCAAAGCATTTCCCCTCTGTTTTCTTTGAGTAGTTTGATAGTATCAGGTCTTACAGTTAAGTCTTTGATCCATTTTGAGTTGATTTTTATATATAGTGAAAGACAGGGGTTTAGTTTCACTTTTCCGCATATGAATATCCAGTTTTTCTAACACGACTTCTTAAAGAGGTGTCCTTTCCTCAATGAATGTTCTTGCCACCTTTGTCAAAAATCAAGTTGGCTATAAATACATGGATTTATTTTGGGTTCACTATTCTGTTCCATTGGTACATACATTTGTTTTTATACCAATACCATGATGTTTTGGTTATAATAGCCTCATAATATATTTTGAAGTCAGGTAGTGTGATGCCTCCAGCTTTGTTCTTTTTGTTCAATACTTTTTCTTTGGCTATTCTGAGTCCTTTGTGGTTCCATGAGTATTTTAGGATTTTTTTTCTATTTTTGTGAAGAATGTCATTGGTATTTTGATATGGATTGCCTTTAATCTGTAGATTGCTGTGGGTAGTATGGTCATTTTAACACTGTTAAATCTTCTATTCCATAAGCATGGGATATCTTCATATTTTTGTCCTCTTCAATTTCTGTCATAGGTGTTTTGTAGTTTTTTTTTTTATTTCAGGGTATAATGAGGGTACAAACATTATGTTTACACTTTATGTCTTTGCCTCACCCAAGTGAGGGTTAAAGGCGTGCCCTTCCCCCCTACAATGCTCCCCATGTCCTTTAGTTGCGGGTTTACCCCCCCATCCCCCTAATCCCTGGAGAGTATTTCTGCCATGTGATCACCCTAGTGTTCATCAGTTAGTACCAATTTGATGGCGAGTACAAGTGGAGCCCATTCTTCCGATCTTGTGGTGCCTCACTTTGGATAATGGGCTTAAGTTTAATCCAGAAAAGTATAAGAGGTTCCAGATCACTGTTGTTTCTTATGATTGAGTAGTATTTCATTGTATACATATACCAAATTTTAACAATCCACCATGAATTGATGGGCACTTGGGTTGTTTCCACATCCTTGCAATAGTGAATTGTGCTGCCATAAATATTCGGGTGCAGATGTCTTTATCATAGAATGTTTTATGCTCTTTGGGGTACACGCAGATTAGCTTCTTCATGTTGCCTAAACACAGTCTCTTTTCCCATCTTT
>CAUYSK010080421.1:0-10090 GCA_963575035.1 Avahi laniger | reverse complement strand
AAAACTTATTTTGGTTTTGTATATTAATTAAGCCCTTAGTTACCTTGTGATACACCACAAAATTATATTAACTTAAAATTCTTGAGAGAATTTAGCCAAAAGATTTCCATTTTTTTAACATAAAAGTAGCAAGAATAAATGGTATGCTGTCAGTTATTTAAGAATTCCTTGTAGTAGTTCATTGATTACAAGAATCCCTGTTTTGTTCATGATTTAAAGTCAACATGAAAACCAGACATTGAGCTGCAAAAGATTACCAACATCACTTACTTAGTTCAGCCCTGTGTAACTTTTTACTTTAGATGTGGTATTTTCTAAATGTGGTAAATTTCTAAATTATAAGAAATCTTTCTCCAAGGTGATAGTGCTATTTATGTTTTAACACTACGTCAATCTTTAGGAGCAGTTTGAAGTTGTGTCTGAGTAACCCCATCAGCTTGGTAACATTTGTGAATTTAGCAGATGAATGATGTTATTCGTGCCAAGAGTTACATAGTAAGAAAAAACAGATAGATCAAGTATTCAATGATTCAATGAACACTGAATATCATGCACCAAATGCTGTGCTAGACACTGGGAATATAACAGTGGAAAAGGGAAATGTTCTACCCTCAAGGAGCTGCTAGCTAGTAACTCATACTCCAACAGAGAACATAATGTAGGCTAAGTTCTCTAATGTTGCAGTCCCCAACCCCTGGGCCACGGACCAGTACCGGCCTGTTAGGGACCAGTATGCAGATGTCCCCCCCACACCCTGTGAAAAAATTGTCTTCCATGAACTCGGTCCCTGGTGCCAAAAAGGTTGGGGACTGCTGCTGATTGCATGCTGCTGAAAGGTGGTTTCATTATAAATCTCCAGCCTACAGGGTACTCACACTAAGCTGAATAGTTGACCTAACAGCGTGCCAAATGGACTCCACAGTACCCTGTGGCTTCTACAAAGAAGTCTCAGAGGCTGTAAGTTAGGTCAGTGGCTATTGGAGGCTCCATTTTGACACTTTTGGGATATCCAGAGAAAAATCTGTATGTGTATGTGTGTTTTAGTATGTATATAAATACCTTTTAAAATAATACAAAAGATAACACAATTTTCTGCAAAATTCCTTTTCTTTTGACAATATATCTTAGAAATTCTTTGTAGAGCTACATGAGAAGCTACATCCTTCTTGTCAAAGACTGCATAGTATTCCATTTATGGCTGTACTATAATTTACATAATCAGTTGCCTAATGACATCTTTGTTTTCAATCATTTACTAACCAAGCAATATTAACTATGCACATATGTGCATTTGTATATGTATACCGATATGGTTTTGTGTATATAATATATATGTGTGACTAACATACATAAATAAGAACATACATGAATAATTATATATAATAGCATACATAAACAAGTACAGGATAAACTTCTGAGACGTTAATTACTCAGTTAAGTGGATGGGCTTTTAAAACTTCAGTAGATATAGTAAAATTGCTTTCAATAGATGGTACAGCCATTACATTCCCACCAAAATGTAAGAGAGTTCCTGTTTCCACATATGCTCATTGATATAATGTTTTATCAAATTTTCTAATTTTTATAATTATAGTAGGTGAAAAATGGTATCTTACTGTAGTTTCAATTTGAATTTCTTTTATAAGTTAGATTTATGTAGTTAAAACCTATTTGCATTTCCTTTCTGTCAATGGTTTGTATATATTTTTTGCACATTTTTCTCAGTTGTTGAAAATAGCCTTCTCTTTAATTTATAACACAAGAATAATTTTTCCTTAGTTAGAAATTTTGCTTTTGACTTTTGATGTGGTATTTTCTAAAAAGGAGATATCTTTTAAGTTCTTATGTAGTCAAATATGTCTATTTTTTATTAATTTCCTACAACAAAGTTATAAAAGAATTCCTCTTTGTTTCATTTGGGGTTTTATTTAATAATGTTTAACACTTGACTCACTTAGAGTATTTTTTGTGTGCAAGAATAGGGGAAAGAATCCCCTTCTCTTCCCTTAATACTCTAGTTTTTCATAATTTTCTCGACAATTCTTGTTTATTTTTTCAAATAACATTTAGAATCAGTTTTCTGGATCTAAGAGAAAAATCCTCTTAACTTTTTCTGGATATATTATGACTACTGATAAATTCAGAAAAAAGTGAAATCTTTACAATACTAAGTCTTCTCAACAAATAAGAGCATAAGTCTTTTTTTATTATGTCCTTTAGTCCTCTTGAGTTTTTCACGCATAGATCTTATAGATTTCTAAGTTTATTCTTCTGTAGTATATTTTTTGTTGTTACACTTTGTTATTGTAAATAACATCTTTTTCTTCATTATATTTTAGAACTATTTATTATTTGTGTAAAAAAAGACAACTGACTTTTTAATAGTAACCTTGTGTTAGAATACCTTAATGAATTCTCTCTTGTTATGAACATTTTTCAGTTTATTCTGTCAATATTCCAAATAAATAATATCAGCTGCAAATAATGATGATTTCACCTTTTTCTTTCCAAATTTTACCTCTTATTTTTCTTTTGGGTAAAGGGACTGATCAGTATCTCCAAAGTAAAGGTAAACTGTGCTACAGTGAACATCCTTTGCCTAAATTTTAGTGTTTCATGAGTGTTTCATGAGTGGTTTTGGGCTTGAACGACACATACATATATATATAAATATGTACATACACATCCTAAATTTATTAAAAACTGTAATCAAGGATAGATGGTGAATTTTATCTAATGACTTCCCAGCATATATGGAAAAAATGAAGTTTTTCCTTATTATTATTATTAACATGGCTAATTATATTAATACATTTCTTAATATTAACGATGCTTGAATTACTGATATGAATCCATTTCCTTATAGTCAGTATTAGGTCTTTTAATGAGCTTCTGGGTTCTACTAATCTATTAATATCGAGGATTTCTGCATTTATAGTTATAAGGAGAAATAGTCTTGTTTTCTTTTTTGTGTTAATCTTGTCTGATTTTGGTATCGATGTTAGACTGGCTTCATACAAATAATTTGGGAGGATTTTTTCTACCTCTGTACTCTGGAGCCCTTTAACAAGCATCAAAAGACCATGAGCATGAGCACGTGGGGTTATTTGAAAAAATTATAGAAAGGGGGAAAAAAAACCCAAACCTTGCACACTGGGGAAAAAACATGAGAGACTTATATCACATACAAAGAGATAATTTTTATAATATATGAAGATTTCCAACGTATCAAGAAAAAAAAAAAAGCCAGTACATTTAGTAGACAAAAGGGCAAAGAGCAAAAGCAGACAACTGACAGAAAAAAAGTACAATGACTCACATATGTATGAAAAAGTCCTCAATTGCATTTACTAATATAATGGACAAATGTGTATTAAAGCTGTTATCAGCTCAGATTGGTAAGAACAAAACAATTTATATTTTACCACGTTGGCAAGGTGTGGGAAAAGAGACACCCATACATAGCTGTAGAACATGATTTGGAAAAATTTAATAATATCAAAATGCACATGACTTTAGAACCAGTAATTTCACTTCTACAAATTTATCTTAGAATTTTTCCCATGTATATGACATGCAATATTAAAATAGCTAACAATTATTGAGTGTTCACGATGTATAGTCACTGTTCAAGCTCTTTATAAATATTAGCTAATGTAAGTCTCATAGTAACTCTCTGAGGCAGGTATAACTATTCTCTGTTTTTATAGCTGAAGTAACTGAGGTATGGGGAGGTAAAGTTACTTTTCTAAAATGAAACATCTGTAAGTAGCAGATGTGAAAATAAAACACAGGTGATCTCGCTCTAAATTTCCATGCTTTTAACAACTGTAATATACTACCTCTCAATATGTACAAGGATATTTATTGCAGCATTGTATATAATAGCTATATACGACAAAAAAATATCCATTTGTCTATGTAGTAACCGCATAATAAATTCCAAACAATGGAATATATGCAGCATTTCAAATGAATGTCAAAGCTCTGTCAGTAACTGATATAGAAAGATCTCCAGCACATTTTAGATGAAGAAAGCAAACTCAGAACAATGTACATATTATGCTACTATATATGTAGAAATAAAATGAAATATTACATATGTGTGATCATACACGTTTTGTTCACGCACAGAGTATCTCCAGAAGGATACCTAAGAAACCGTAACACTGGTTACTTGGGAAGGGAAATGGTTGGCTGAGAGAGAGGAGTAAAAGAAACACTTACTTTTTGCTTTTGTATAACATGCATGTATATTTAGTCAATAAAAATAAGTTAAATAATTTCAAAAATAAAAAGTGGAAGGGAAAAAATAAAAATAAAGAAAAACTTTGCCGTTACCTATGTCTTTTATTTTACATATAGGCTATCCACACAAGCTTATACTTGAAGAAATTATTCCATAGTTACCACGAGTTTGTTAAACACTGGAACAAAGAATGACTTATAAAACTTAATGTTCACAGTAACTATGTGAGGATACAAGCTTATGGAAAATAGTTTGTCCTACCTGATATGTGCATTGCAGTATCTTTTTGCATAGTCAGTCCATGATCCAAATTTTTGTGGAAAGAGAGCTTCAATCTGCATGAAAAGCTGTAACAATACAAGTGTTCTCAATATGCTGTAATATTTCCAAGTAAATTATGATCATGATAAAACCAGTTAATAAAATAATAAAAAGGAAAAAAGAAAATCTACTTTCTTCAAGGCTTCTCTTTATTGCCCATACCCATCCCTGCCATCCTATTCTTCATGGATAACTGTTATCTGTTTCATAAATATATATTTATACATTTTTCTATGTCTAGGTAAGCATATGTATATATTCTCTTTTATTCACATGAAGAGGATTCTGTTACACATACTGTCACACAACTAGAATCTTGTCCAATAAAACACGTCTTAGACACTTTTAAAGTACAGATAAATCATTTTTACTTAGTTTTAAAAATTATAGGCCGGAGCCAGGCGTGGTGGCTCACGCCTGTAATCCTAGCACTCTGGGAGGCTGAGGCGGGTGGATCGTTTGAGCTCAGGAGTTCGAGACCAGCCTGAGCAAGAGTGAGACCTCATCTCTACTAAAAAAATAGAAAGAAATTAGCTAGACAACTAAAAATATATACATAAAAAATTAGCTAAGCATGGTGGCACATGCCTGTAGTCCCAGCTACTTGGAAGGCTGAGGTAGGATTGCTTGAGCCCAGGAGTTTGAGGTTGCTGTGAGCTAGGCTGACGCCACAGTACTCTAGCCCGAGCAACAGAGTGAGATTCTGTCTCAAAATAAATAAATAAATAAATAAAATAAAAATAAAAATTATGTAAGCAATAATAATAAAGTATTGTGTAAAGGCTGACTAGCAACTCATTATTATGTAAATGTACTGTAAAATATTTAAACATACTCCTGATATTGGACATATAGACTATTTCTAGCTTTTATGCAGTTACAAAAATTAATCACTTCATATAATGGTGTGTGTATATATATGAATATATATAGGTGTAGGTATATATTTCTACATCTATATCTATTAATCATCTATCTATCTATCTCTCCATTCATCTGCATTTCTATTAGAGGGGTTGAAGGCTATATTTTTAGAAATTGAATAGCTGAGTTTAAGGTAGATGCTTGTTAAAGTTTGACAGATATTACCATGTTGCCCTGTAAAAAGACTGTCCCAATTTACTCTCCCATCAATAGTATTATGAAATCTTTTCATTTTTACAACTCTGATAGGCTGCACATAGTAGTGTCACACTGTTATGGTAAATATGCTTTTAAAAAATAACAGCTTTGAGATACAATTCATATACTATAAAATTCATACTACTAAAGTACACAATTTCATGGCTTTTAGCATATTCACAAAGTTGTGCATCAGTCACCACTGTCTAATTCTGGAATATTTTTATCACTCCCAAAACAAATCCCACACCCATTAGTAGTCACTGCCCATTTTCCTTTCCCTCCAACTCTGGCAACCACGAACCTACTTTCTGTCTCCATGAACTTGTCTATTTCGGACATTTCATATAAATAGAAACATATAATATGTAACCTATGTGTCTGGCTTGTTTCACTTAGCATAGTGTTTTCAAGGTTATTCCATGTTGTAGCATGTACAGGATTTCATTTCTTTTTATGGCCTAATAATATTCCATTTTATGGAGAGATATATATACACACACACACACACACACACACACACACAATGATTAATGTTTATACATTAATCAAGTGATGAACATTTTACTTGTTTCCACTTTTTGAATATCATGAATAATGCTACTAGATATATCTGTATACAATTTTTTTGAACAAATTTTTTTGGTTCTCTTGGGTATATACCTAGAAATGGAACTGTTGGGTCATACAGTAACTCTATACTTAACTTTTTAAGGAATTGCTAAAGCATTTTCTAAACCAACTTCAGTGCTTTATACCCTTTCTATATGACAACATACTCTTAAATAACCAGTGGATCAAAGAAGAAATCAGAAGAGAAATTAGAAATTAAAAATTAGAAAAGACTTTAAAATAAATGAAATCGAGGATACAATATTCAAACACACGAGTTGCAGCAAAAGTAGTGCTTAATGGGAAATTAATAGCTGCATAAGCCTATGTTAAAAAAAGAAGAAAGAACTCAAATTAATAACCTAATTTTCCACCTTAAGAATTGGAAAGGAAGAGTAAACTAAACCCAAAGCAAACAGAAGGAAGGATACAATAAAGATTAGAATGGAAATAAATGAAATAGAAAATAGAAAAACAATAGAGACAGTCAATTAAACCAAAAGTTGATTCTTGGAAAGAACAACATCAATTAATAAAACTTTAGCTAGACTGACCAAGACAAAAAAGAAAGAAGACTCAAATTACTAAAATTAGGAATGAAAGAGGGGACATTACTATCAACCTCACAGAAATACAAAGGATCATAAGGAAACATTATGAACAACTGTTTGCCAATAAATTACCTTAGATGAAATGTTCAAATTCCTAGAAAGACACAAGGTACTATAACTGTGTCAAGAAGAAAAAAACAATCTTAACAGACAGATGGCAGTGAAGAGACTGAATTAGTAGAGTAGTCCCTCCTTAACCACAGGGATGTGTTCTAAGATCCTCCATGAATGCTTGAAACCATGGAATGCATGAAACCCTATAAATACTATGTTTTTTCCTATACTGTACATACATGCCTATGGCAAAGTTTAAGTATTATTTGATAAACAAGGAATAGAAAGGAACTTCCTCAACCTGATAAAGAAAATCTAGACAAACACCACAAATCATGTAGTACTTAAAGGAAGTATGCTCACTCTTACCATTTCCATTCAATGCTATACTGGAAGTTCTAGCCAGGGCAATTACATAAAAAAATGAAATAAAAGTCATTGAGATTAGAAAAGGAAAAAGTAAAACTATCTCTATCTGCAAATGACATGATCTTATATATAGAAAATTCTAAGGGATTCACTAAAATAGTATTATAACTAATAAATGAATTCATCAAGTTTGCAAGATACATAATAAATGCAGAAAAATCAGTTGTATTTTTAGGCCAGGCATGGTGCTCGTACATGTACTTCTAACGCTTTGGGAGACCAAAGAAAGAGGACCAATTTAGGCCAAGAGTTCAAAACCAGCCTGGGCAACATAGTAAGACACAGTCTCTACCAAAAAAAAAAAAAAAAAAAATTATATTTCTATATTCAGTAATGAACAATCTAAAATGAAATTAAGAAAACAATTGCATTTATGGACAGGTGTGGTGCTCGCACCTATAATCCTAATACTTTGGGAGTCAGAGGCCAGGAGTTCAAGGCTGCAGTGAGTTATGACTGAGCCACTGCACTCCAGCCTGAGCAACGGAGGGAGATCTTTATCTCTCTCTAAAAAAACAAACAAAACAAAAAAACAACACTTACACTGTGAGAACTACAAAGTACTGTTCGAAAAAAAATTAAAGACCTAAAAATAAATGGAAAGATATCTCATGTTCATGGATTGGAAGACTTAATGTTGTTAAGATGGCACTATTACCGAAAGCAATCTACAGATTCAACACAATACCTACAAAAATTCAAGCTAGGTTTTTCGTAAAAATTGAAAGCTGATATAAAAATTCATCTGGAAATGCAAGGGACTCATAATATCCAAAATAATTCTGAAAAAGAAAAACAAAATTGAAAAACTCACATTTCCCAATTCTAACGTAGAATTTGTAATTTTATATTCTTTTTCTTAAAGAACCCCAAACACAAATTGTACAATTTTCAGGACAGGTAAAACTGGGGTCCCAAACTCTTGTTTTGAATAGTGGCTACCCTGGGTGAGGGGCGAAAAGTACTGACGTGATTACAGTGGGACACAAGGCACTGCTGTATTGTTAATGTTCTATTTCTTATGCTGGGTAAGTATTCATTTTATTATTATCATTTAAAAATATATATCCTTCATACACTCTTTCTTGAATGACATATTTCATGATATTATGTTAAATCACCCTTATTATTCAATGACCTAATTTTAGAATATAAGTAAATTACTTGGGGTCTACTCTCCCACTACCAGTGGGTATTCAAGAGTAAAAAACTAAATAAATAAAAGGTAAAATTAGGCATTTTACCCTCACTGTTTATGGATTGTTATGTGTATCTCAGATTTCCAGGATAGAATTCAAAAGGAGAGCCTAGGTAATACTGTTAGAGATGCGATGATAATTCTATTGCCAGGGTTGGTTTAATAATTAATATATTAATAATAATGGGTACCACATGTTACGTACTTACTATGTGCCAGGGCACAAGGCCAGGTACTTTCAAAGTAACGGTTTCTTTGACTCTCTCAGCAACTCCATAAGACAGCAAGCCCATGTTATTTCTGTGATTCAGTGTTCAGGCACCAAGCAAGCTTTCTTAGGGAACATTGACACTTACAGACTCATAAGAGTTTCATCCATCATTTCTTATTCCCAACCCTTTAACCATTTTATACATTATCCACCTCTTAGAGTCGCAAAAGCTAAATGGGGTATCAAACAAATGCTTTATTTTTCCATCCTAAGTAGATATCTCATCTGATTTGCACATAAGCTCTAGTTTCTCTCTACCTTCCCAAATGCGGATCTTGAAGTGAAAGAAGAGAGAGCAGTTCTACAATGCAGTATAAAAGAAATAAAGTAGATTCAATCCCAATCTTAAGGAGCTTATAATGTAAAATAGATAGGATAAATGAAGATCTAGACCATAGAAGAACCTCAAGCACATGTATGAAGAATGTTACAAACTTGTACTAAACATGAAAACTTTAAAATAAAGGTAAAATAAATGCTATTAATAGTTTTTGTACATAACTACAAGTGTGGCTATAGTTTACACGTAAATAGATAAAACCATTCATAATAAAACACACATACAATCATTAATAGTTTTCTAGAAATTTCCAATGTACTCTTCCGGCATTTGAGAAATTAAAAATTAAAAAAACAGGAGCTTGATTCAATTTTCCTTTTTTTTTCTTTTAAGCCCAAAGTATAAGGATTTTAATACCTCTTCAGGCCTTCCCAAAGCTGGAGTTCCTGTAAGAAGAATGGCTCGTCTGGCTTTTTGTACTACTGGCAATAAAATCTTGCTGCGATTTGCATTTCTGGACTTCATGTAATGTGATTCATCCACTATAACTACTTTGAAGTTCTGATTATTCAGTGCATCTATCAAAGTCTCTGCATCTGTGGTTAAAAGACCATAACCCAGAACCGTCACTTTGCTGGTCGATATTCTCCTAGAAAAGAAAATCCATGTAGTTAAAAAATATCTCAGTAACCAATTTATCATAAACAATACAACTCTTTTGGGAAGAGATACAGAGGAGGGGAAAGGGTGAAAATAAAAGGAGATGGTATTACTATTGAAACTCAATTTCTCGGCCGGGTGCTGTGGCTCACGCCTGTAATCCTAGCACTCTGGGAGGCCGAGGTGGGCGGATCGTTCTGAGCTCAGGAGTTCGAGACCAGCCTGAGCAAGAGCGAGACCCCATCTCTACCAAAAAATGGAAAGAAATTAATTGGACAGCTAA